>JANIJG010000493.1:0-61739 GCA_024611175.1 Megaceryle torquata | reverse complement strand
CAAGTATTTTTCACATCTAGTGCTTTTAGAGACTTTTTTTTTTTTTTTTTTTTTTTTCTTTCTCTGCTGGTTTAAGTAAATAGGTGCTTTCACAGCTTTTCATTAATTAAAGGAAAGAAGAAAAGCTGAACATATTGTCACAGGATCAATAAACCTTTTGGTTCACACTCAAGTCTCGGAAAAGCAATGCTAAAGTTGGTTCAAGTGTTTGTGTATTAAATAGTTTTCTCAGTCTACTTAAGAAAAATGTTTTAAGGGGAATAATTTACATTTACTTGTTAAGTTCCCCTGACAATACATTCCATTAATGCTCCTCTTGTTTTTGTGAAGCAAAAATATTTTCTTGTGAGTTTGTTATATATGTCCAGATAATCCTCTTCATATTGCTTTTCAACTTGCATTTGATGTACAACAGTACCCTTTCAGTCCTGTATCAAGAAAATAGCATTTTAATACAAGGAACCACAGAAAGGGAGGAAAAAGAACCCACCCTAAAACCAAACCCAAAACAAACCCAGATTTGGGGTAAGTCCGAAGCAATTGGCGTCAGTTTGACAGCTCTGTTTTCAATAGACATTGTTGGCCAGGAATATTGACTTCTGTACATACTTGAGTTTCACAGCAGATGTTTTTCCTTGGTGTTTACAATGCCAGTACATGCTTAACAGGTTTCAGAAAAATTATATATAGCCATTGTTCACACTTATTTCCAGAAAATATTATCTTCTTATTGCCATATTTTCCCCCAGTTGATATTTATATGCTGAATTTCTCATTCTTGAGGTCTGTTCCTCATTAGCAGAGCCAAACCTCTTTATTTCTTTTCTTTCTTGTCTTCCTTGGATGGATTTTTAACTACCTTTTTAGTTTCTTTGTCTTTTCCCACATGAATATCCTTTTCATTAGCTGATTTTTTTGTAGTCTCCTTGGATTTTGCATTTTTGTCTGGGCCTTTTTCCTTTCCTCTGTCTTTTTTTGCCTTGTCAGAATCTTTCTTTAACTTATCCCCATCAACAGCTTTCTTGTCCTTTCGATCAGTGGCATCTTTTCCTTTCCTGGCTTTCTTTTTTTCCTCCTCATCTCTGATTTCCTCCTTCTTGGACTCCTGCTTCTCCCTTAATTTCTTGAGAGGTTCTTTAATAGCTTCTTTCACTTTTTAGTTTTTCAGTTAAAAGAGAGGAAATGTTCAATTAAGAGAACCATTCTTAGATCAGGAAACATCTTATGAGCAACTATCTAAAAGCTTTGATCCAATTCTTAATGCTTGTTAGTTGCCAATTTAAACTTGTATAATTAACTATTTAAGCTTTAAGCACTTCAAACAAATTAGTTTTGCCTTTTGCAATATCTCACACCATGCAGCCTGCCAATGGCAACTGCATCCGAGTAAAGCACTGGTCTAGGGAGAGAAAACCATGCTTCCATTAGCTGTCTGTTAACGAACTTCTGCAGAATGCTAAAACCAGTTTGGTCTGGGAGGGTGAAAAAAAAAAGAAAATCACAGTAAATTTGGAATCTTGGACAACAGAATGACAATTGTTGGGTTCAGAAGCCTGAAGAGCAAGAGCAAAAGGAATTGCATTCACAGTTTTGTCAACTCCAGGTGATATAATAACAGAGTATATCTCACTATATTTTACTGCCATCATTACCTCAGAGGAAGCCAAGACTTAAAAATGAAGCTGAAGTAGGTATTTTACAAAAGCAAGTACATAATAATTAAGAAGAAACAGCAACGTCTTGGCGAGTTAAATCAGCTCCAGAAACGTTAGCTTGTTTTGACCATATTCACTGAAATCAGAGGAACAACTGTAAATTCCTTCTTATTTCTTTACTTTTCCATATGTAGTGTTATCAGTAATATTTTGGCTTCCTTTTGGAGTTGTATTTCTTGTGCTTATTCTCTCTATTTCAGCTCACGTTTGGCTGTGATATGGTAACTAGATAATCTCTCAGAAAAACAGAGCAGCATCCTTGAATTTCAGATGTTCATTATTTACTCCCACTTCGCCCACAGTTTAAATAAAAAAAGTCAGTACCAGCAGCATTCTCCAGAAAGAGGAATTTTTGCCTCAAGAAAAATTGGAAATTTTTCCATGAAATCTCTGCCTGCAATATTTCCATTTCATTTTAAAACTGATACTCCCAAGTTATTCCCAAACCAATAAAGATTTTTTTTTATATAAAATACATCAGCTTTATTTTTCTCCAGACTTTTGAGAGAAAGTGAAGTCTGAGGAGGTAAAAAGCAGGCAAGAGACAACATTTGTCCTGTAACATCTGCCTGTGTGACAGCTCTGTGGGGTGACCAATCCACACAGCTCCATCTAAGAGGAAGAACATCACGTTTCCTTCCAGCTGGTTTTTGGCATAAAGCTTTTGAATGGTATCGTACCACTTCATTCATTCTCTTATCAAACATCACCAAATAACCCCCAAAGCAGGAATGAATTGTTAAATATCATTTATTACATTCTTGGGAGACAATTTGCAGCCAAGTCAAACCGAGCACAATGCAGAACAAATGCTTAAAAAAATTCAGTTTGCATGCAAGGTGCTGAGAAAAGTCCCATTCAAATGAGCATCAGAGTTGCCCCCAAACACCACCACACCCCATCCCCCCCAGGAGACTTTGTATTACAAACAACAACATGCATTTTTCACATACTGCTTGAAAACCCACATGAAATTTGTGTTTAATGCAACAGAGACTCTGTTCTTGACACAGCACCGTGCTGTGGGGAGGTAACTGAGCACATCTAAATAGTTAAGCACCTGAAGTAGTGCAGCTGGTATTTTGGTGTTTTACTGAGGCTAATGAGCTATTTTTAGTCTCTGTTGCACTGAACACATTTAGACCTTTATGTCCTGTTCACACAGCAATGAAATGATAAAGAAATAGCAGAAATTGGTTGCTTGCTGTCCCACTTTTATGCTTTCGGAAAATATTTTCTCATCACTGCAATTAATCCTGCAAATAATACTAAAGGGGAAGTTTACCTCAATTTCTCCTCCCATAACAAAGAAATAGATGAAACTATTTAACTATAGGCGAGCAGAAATTAAGGTGCTAAAGGTTAATTAAAATATAGCAGTAGTAACAGGAATTCATCAAAGATAAAAAAAGGAGGATTTCACACAGAGCAAAATCTGCACAGGCATCAGAACTTGTTATTAACATGCAGAATATGAAGTTATCATCTGCTTATTATCCAGACAGCTTGTAAAAAAACCTGCACAAACAAAACCACAGTCTCTAGTTAGAAAAGCACTCACATTGCCATTAAATTACAATAGGTAGTAAAAAAGAAAAAAACCCACTTCTTGAAAAAAGGGAGGGCTAAGAGTTTGCTGCACCATCAGACAACACGTAGCCAACACTGCTGTATTAGTAAAAATTATTATAACCTGCACTCTGTAGTTGCAAAGTTCATGCATTTCAACCATCGTTATCTGCATCAAGTTCCACAAGGAAAAAAAAAAACAACCAAGCAACATTAAAAATACCTTTGACTTTAGTTTTTTTCTTGGCTACCCCTCCTGGCTCCTCACCTGATTTGTTGTAAAATGGAAATAGGTTACAAATGGATCTGTGATGTTCAATAAACACGAGAGAAGATTTTCCAACCTGCCACGCGATGTAAAAAGTTCTCTCCATGTAGCACACTAATGCTGTACAGATACCAAATCTTAGCTCATGAAGAATAAAGCAAGCATCTGCAGTAACAGAACCACAAGTACTGAGATGGAAAATTAATAAATCCAAGAGAAGTACCACGTTGTTAGATACAGGCTATTTGAGATGATCTTCAACTTCAGAGCTAGCTCAGTTGTCTCCAGGCAGCACAGTGTCCCAGAATTCCAACCAGTACCCCACTTGATTCCTCCACTGGGCATTGTGCCAGTTCTCTCTCACACTCACTAACTTACAATTTTATAAACAGAACTATTCAAACACTCAATTTTATAAACAAACTCAAAAGATCTCCAAGCACGCACGTACTGGAGATGTACGTGGAATATTTCCCTGGAGTTAACTAGAGTCTGCGTTTCTTTATCCAATGGAAAAATATCTATTTTTGGCAAAGGAGGCTCATTGTCCAAAAAGCAATTGCTGTTTCATTTCAGTTAAAATACCTACTGCTTTACTTTGGACTATTTAAGACTACTATTAAAAAAAAAATAAACCCTCACTCTCCAAAGCCAGGTGCTGCTCTTTCCTCACTGTAGCTGACAGAAACTTGAGCTCATTCAGCATCTTGACTGTGCTTCATACCTAGTTCCACAAGAGGCCTGAAGGCAAGAGCCTTCTCCAAAATACAAAAAATAATTAGTCTCATCTAATACTGTATATTTAATACTGATTAGCACCATCACGCTGCTGTGGATTAAGACCTAAATCCCATAAACACTGCTACTTCACCACAAAAAAGTCATGTGCCTGCTACCTGAAAACCAACTAGAAGTTAAGTTACACTAAATATATTTTTAACTCATAAATAATCTAAACAAACTAGAAGAGCTATTCCCTTGTCTCAACAGTAGGCTTCTCATTCAGACATCTGAAACACCTACGTTGGAAAGCTGAACTTCAAGCTTAGTTTTCCACAAAATCAATAACCACCCAAGCTGCATTAATAAACCTCAATGTTTCTTCTTAAAGCAAACAAGCCCCCCAAAATTCTACTTGAAATTTAGGACACCTTTCTTCTCTGAAGACTGTAGCCATTAAAGCCACTGCGATCAATTTGCATTTAACTTCTTACAAGTTTTTCTTAGTATCAGGCCTTGATGTTACAACCAAAAGATCTTGAGAATGGGTTAACCAGATAAAAATACAATTTTCAGATTGATTTCCTTACAAACTCATACCTGGGATACACAATCCTTAAGCTCTTCCCTCACAAGTGACCATCGTTGCTGAAGTTCAGAGTTTTAATGACTAAATTCATCATTCAATCTTACCAATTCTGAGCCATGCACAGAAGAATAAGGAAACAATTCTCTCATATAAAAGGCAGAAGAGACTCCAACTTTCTTATTCTACAGCATATAAATAAAACCCATATATAATATTTTAAAATGATAAATAAAAGGTATTCAGCAAAGATGCCCCAAACCACACTTCAATTTTCAGCTCCTCCCCTCTTTTCATCGTAAAATTAAATGCTACTGGATATGTTCAGATACAAGTCTTAAAGGCATGGCTTGACAGGGAAATCAGAAAGCTTTACAAAAGACCTGTAAGCACAAAAATTATCATACAAATATTGGGAAATATTTTTAAATGTAAGTATATGCACCATGACAAAAAACTACCGATTGCTGATTATTGATGTTTCACTCATCAAATATTCAGGCAAGCAGTAATTTCTTTCAATCTGCTTTTACAGAATGAGTGTTAAGATTCACAGCAAATTATCAATGCATAATTCCATAAATCAGATTTAGACTCATTTACAGAAAGAGCACATCAAAGAAGGTATTTTTCAGTATTTTAATATTCTGTGATAATCACAAGAAAGAAATCCTGCTGCATCTTGATTCCCACCCTGCCATGGCTCCAGCACAGGGCAGTCTCATTTGTGAGCCCCAAATAGCCTGCAGGAAGCTGGGTGCCAAACACTTTGCTTTTCCAAGATAACAATATCCCGGGGCACGAGATAAATTCTGACATCCAAGAAAACTCCCTGGCAAAGATTTCAACTCTTAACAGCCTGGGGGCACACAAAACAGTGTCCAGAACATGATGAATCATGTAAGTGAACTTGTGGACCCTTATTCTAAGTTCCAATTCAAGTGTCTTCACAATTTTGAGCTAGTTGAAGTTGCTGCTTTTTTTCCCCCATCAGTCCTACATTGGGAATGTCCACTGCTGGTGCCACAAAGAGAAATAGAGAATTTATAACCATATATGTGGCTATAGTGAAGCATCAGAAGTGCCTATGAGTTGGTGAATTAAAAAGTAGACTTCAAAGTTGACATGGTTGGATAGGTTTCCAGTATTTTCCAAAGAACTGCTTTGAGCAGTCATATTAAAAAATAAATATTCTTATTAAAGTGGTTATTTTTACATAATGCCTACTTTATAAGTTCAGCATCATGAGAAAAGTATGAATGCTGTCTTTATTCAGAAAATAAGTACTGCAAAACAAAAATAGATAAAGCACTCAGTCTTTTTGAGCAGTTTCACAGATGGTGATGGATAACACTCTCATATTTAACATTACACCAAGAAACCTGACATTTATTCTTGGATCTATCAATTTTTTATTAGCCATTTAATAATACTGAAAATTTTAATAGCCTTGCTGTACAAAAAGGCTTTGCTGCATAGAAACATCCTGTAAATCAATTTCAAAACAACATCTACCTGCCTCAAGTTGTACCAGGGGAGGTTTAGGTTGGAGCTGAGGAACAATTTCTTCCCCACAGGGGTTGTCCAGGCTGCCCAGAGCAGGAGTGAAGTCCCCGTGACCCCTGGAGGGGTTTCCAAGCACCCCCTGGAGCTGTGGTGCTGAGGGCCAGGGGCCAGTGGTGCCCTGGCAGTGCTGGGGGAAGGGGTGGACTCAATGAGCTGAAAGGGCTCTGCCCACCTAAACAACTCTATAATCATGGAACAAATGTAAGCTAATGAAGGTGGCTTATCCACTTATGAAAAGGGAAGAGCAGTGGTCAAGGTTAGCACTGAGCAGTTGACAGACAGCACTTGATACCCTTCTACCATTTGTCCCAGGTCTGGGTAGCAGACCAGAAAGTGTCAAGATTTAAACTTTAAGGCCTGTGTTCAGACTCTTGCCTTAAATTCTGAGATGCCATCAAAAACCTCCTTCACCACGCAGAAAAATAGCAAGAGATGTTAAAATGACAGAATTAAGGAAATCTAAATCCCAAAGCCACATCCATTATTAATGTTTCCCTCTCCTTTTTGTTTTCCTTCTCCAGAAAAACTGGAAGTCAGAAAAAGCTGTGATGGTTTGCATAGGCACCTGCAGTGATTTATTCCTCTTGCTCTGCATTTACAATATGCTACACTGGATACACAAGGTCTTCTGCTAAACAAAAGTGCTTCTTGACAGAAAGGAACACCCACTTACCTTCAGCTGAACCCCTGATCTGCATGCAGAGCATCAGGCACACCAAAGCCTGGAACCCTCCCAAATACAAGAGAGCTTTTGTAATTCATACAACTACCAGGACAAAAAAAAAAAAACCAAAATTAAACAATTCCTCTCAATACATTCCCTAAGTTGCTTTACTATCTCTTGCTTAAATACCTAATTTTAGAAGAAGAATCCAACTTCCAATCCAAGAAGAATCCAATCCCAGACACGGGGTAGAAAGTACTGTCTTTTCTGACAGCACAGATGCATACAGTGCATCTTGTATGAGGAGCTGTAGGAATCCAGCCTTTATTAGCCTCACCTCGAGGAATCCATCCTAGCTGACCACAAGACAGGCAGTATTCAATGTACCTCATGCTGCTTCATTGTCATGGTACCTGCTCAACTGAGAACAACCAGAGAAGCCTACAGTTGGGTTAAGCCTTATTCACTGACCTTGAAACTGGTTTCAAGAGTGAAAGATTGAAACCAGTCAAAAAAGCTTTTTTTTTAGGGGGTGGGGGCTGGTGTTTGTGTGTGTGCAAGTACTGGCAAAAAGTTGTTTCAATAAGAATTTCAACAGATATGTAAACATTTTCTGTTTACTCTCTTCAAATCTAAATTATTCTATTGTTATCATCGCGGCCCCCCCCTCGGATAAGGTTTTACTCTGAAATTAAATATCGTTGAAGGTGGTCACAGGAATCTGGGGTTCAAAGCTTTTGTAAGTTCTCAGCCATTTCAGATAGAGGGGTATGAAGGTTTGGTTCCTGCCCCCCCTGCAGTTTGTTTACATTAGTATCACAACAAAGCAAGCAAGAGCTTATGTTACAAAGGTTAATGCAGAATTTTGTTTGAAGGTTCTAAGCTTCTGCTAAAGACTGGCAGTTAAAATAGCAAACATTTACCAACAGAAGAAAATAGCGAAGCGAAACATCCCGTGTCTGGAAGACCACAACTTCAGTCTCAAGATATTTACTTCTGGAGCTCCGTAACATTTTAATATAAATTATCTGTAAGGAATACAAGGTACCTACTGAAAACTCCATGTCCAATTTAATATAAAATCACTGTATTTTTCCATTCTTTAGTAGCTGCAATACCTAGGGGGTTTCTATCACACATTTTCCTCATTCAAATCATTGCCTGTTACTGATTTGCTCCCATTTTACATTCTCAAATGAAAAACTGTAGGTAGAGAGCAGCAGCTTTGCTTTCTAAAAGAAGTATTCTAAAATAACATTAGAAGGCAAAGCTGCTACAGTTTAAAACCACTTCCAGAGTTTTTGAAAACATGTACTGACTGTATTTTATATAACAGAGTCACCACAAATCACACTAAAAATTAGGTTTCAACATCCTCAACTAATTCCAAACACTGCGAGTGGACTTCGAAGCAAGAGTTGAGATACAGTTCAGTTTTCCTTGCTTATCACATTGAGCTCAACCCTTTTGCTGTTAAAACATTGGGGGGGTTATTTAAACAACAAAAGAAAACAAAACAACCAACCTGCCATTCTGGTAACTGAAGATTCCTCTGAATCTTATTACCACCCTTACAAGTCGCATCCTACGTGGGTCACAACAATTAATGCAATCCATTAAAACCAAACTCCTCCACCCCAGACTTGAGAACATTGACAGCTCTGCTCCCCACTGCTGAGGGGTTAATTGGTAACAGGAACATCAACAGGCAGGAGTGAACACTTGGGAAAAAAATAGTATATTCCAGAAACTGAACACTCTAGAAACTTACTTAGTGTTAATATTTTACCCTCTTCCTTTTTTCTTTTTCCTCCTGTTACAAATTCTTTGTATATACTATATACTTTGTACTGTAATTTTTTGAGGGCACTTCCACACACTTAAAATCAACAACAAGCTTTCATGATATCAAATCAGAACTTCACTGGCCTGCATTTCATCCCTCTAGCCCGAGTACTTTACTGTGTCCCGATGTAGCCATTCCTTGTTCAGTGCCTGCAGCTTTCTCACAGATCAAGCAATCTGTTGATCTCCGCTTCACTCCTGACTTCATCAGGGTATCAATCTGTATTTTAACTATTTGGGAAAAGCCTGATGATACAGGATTCTCATAGTGAAAAAGAGGAGGAAGAGACCTACTATCTGGTTCCATTACTGAAGCACCAACAATAGAAGCCAACATTCCGCAACAATTTTTCTAACTCCTACTGATGAAACTCCCACTTCAAAACTGCTTCTAAAATTAAAAGAGGAAAAACTCAAAACAAACCAAGTTTGTTTGTTTCCAATACCCTTATTACCTATGTTCCTTTCTTCCACTTGCTGAGACCTCTCAGGAACATTTCACAGATCTACTAGAATTTATTTTCATCATGTACAGGCTTTTTTTTGTTATTTTCTTTGCCTGAGGCTTCATATATCTCATCCTAAAAGCCATGCTATTAACTTCCTATCCTAATCCTCTAATATTTGGAGGAAGATGTGACTAATATTCTTATGGCTCCATTTCATTTGTAAATCTTAAGCACCTGTATTAACACATTCAAACTTTTAATTATATTTTTAAATACTTCACTCCTTAACACTAAACACTTTGTCTTTTTTTATTACATTTTAATGATTGAGTAGAACCCCGAGTTGGATGATTTAATTATTTTTAAAACAGACCCATTCAATTGCTTTAAAATTGCCATGCCACAGCAAGTGAGACTTCATTTAATTTAAAACCAGGTTGAAATTTTAGCCTGCATGCACTTGTGTTAACTTGATAATACCATTTCATATGATTGTAATTATGATCTGATCGAGTACACTATTCACGTATTAAAATGACAGCTCAGGTTCACTTAGTACCTGATACAAAGTGCAGAACACAACTATAAATTCCCCTTTCTGTACCATTAACAGAACTCATCTACATGAAAAAATATTTTCAGACCAACTGCCATCAAACAGTTTCACGAGAAAAGGATTAAAGTTTGCAAAAATGCATTAAGTTCTTGAATTTAGTAAGGAATAGAAGACATTAAAATCTAATTTCCAATTAGTCTTTAATATATTTAAGTATTACATTCAAAAGACATAATCACAGCTTCCCAATTCCATTAAAAGCCCACCTTAAAAAAAACCCAAAACCACTCAAATTTAGAGCAGCCCTCGGGGTGTGATTATTCTATCAAAAATTGATTGAAAATTTACTTGGAAAACAGATAATTCACTGGGAATAAACCACAGAATGACATCGTCTCTTCTGAATACAACAGATTAGCTAACTTAGAAAGATTTCTGTAAAATTTTCAGGCACCTTTCAATGAAGTGCTTTTATTTGAAGAGGGAAAAAAGAATCTAGCTGAGAAATCAGTGGGTCACAAAAGAAAGTATTTATTGAACTTCTAGGTCAGGAGAAAATTAGCATTGTCATGGCTATATTAAGGATTAACACAGAAATGTTTATTTACATTATGCAGTCACGCTAGAATACAACCAAAGCTGTTACAAAACACTTCAGTTCGTGTTTGCTGGAAAGACAAATGCTGTCGTGTTAACAGGAGAGGTTATTACACTCAGCTTTGTGCACGAAACGCACAAGTTGAAGCACGTACAGAAACCAACTACACAAGCGCAGCAGATACACGTTTTATTCTACATATTTACACAACTGGGAAGTAATTGGTCATCCTGGCACAAAAAAAAAAAGGAAGAGTCACCGAAAGGCTTTCCACTAGTGACACTACATTGCATGGCTGGCTTTAGGTCAATCTTTAGAGTGTCCGTTTGGGAGTTTCCCCCTCAATGTCATAAATTCCTGTTATATTAAGACTGATGATTTCAGGGACTTTTTCAAAAGCCAATCAAATTAGTCTTTCAGTCACTGGTTCTGTAAATCCAAAATAACACAAGTCTTTTTTCCCTGAACCCCTTCATTCTGTGACGTACCATCAACATCATCTGCAGCTTCGCTCTCTTCTTCTTCTAGTATTTCAAAAGGAGTCAATACATCATAGAGAAATGAGAGAAAGCCATAAAACCAATCAGAGCTTTCCTCTGCTAAAATATTAAGGACTTCCTCAAGGGAATCAATATTTTCATTAGTGCCATCTTTGGTCAGGCCTACACAAGAATAGAGGAAAGAGAGAGGGGAAGGGGGAAAAAAAGAGACAGCAGTTAGGTGGAAAGAGGAAACTGTAAAAGGAGGACCTGTGAAAGACATCTCATGTCACAGACATCAGTCTTTACAGGAATGCTACTTAGGAAATAGAAAGGTGTTAAGAAAGTTGAATCTTTCCAACTACAGACTCTAATTTGGACAATAAGCATGCACAATATTATGCCAAAATCTTAAAAAAAAAAAAAGGCAGCAGCTTTGCTTTCCCTTCTTCCTTGTCAATTTATATTCTGGTTTCTTGCCACAGCATTTACCTTGAGACAGTTTTTTTAACAGGAATCCTCCACTACTGAAAACCATCCACTTTGCCTTTTTTTTTTTTTTTGAAAACCATCATGTTCAAATTTGTGAGCTTGCAACTGAGAGCTGAGAACAACATTTAAAAGCAAACAGTATTTAAACAAGTTCCTCACTGGCATACTTCCCATGCAGAATTTTGCTTTTGTTTAGAAGGGAGGACTCGAATTGCTAGGGGAGGCTGTTTTTGCAGTTTGGTTTTTAAGGTGCTTCTCAATCCTTTTCTTTTTTTCTATAATATGTATTCCACAGGACATACTTGATCCTCAGGACTTCATTCAAACCAGAGGATATATAGAATACGAGATAAAAAAATGACTAGGTAGCCAATAAAAAGGGTGTATGTGGTGTGGTATAGAAAACATAAAGTGGGCTAAAGGCACCTAGAGATGGGCAGAGCAGCCAGGAACGAGCTCGGTGCTTCTGAACTCTGATACCAGGAGGTGCTATCTTGGGTTATGAGACCCACCGATCTAACTGGTGTTAGTAAAATACTAACAAATCATCATTAAAGCTCTCTTGCTTTTTATTTCCTCTTGATTTTTTTTTAATCCATTTTTTTTACAGTTACTACTAAATAACATTTCAACCTTTCCATTCTGGGAAAAGTACAGAACGACCGAGCAATGACAGACGTCAATTATTGGTAAGAGGGAGGAATTTCCCCCACTTCTAACCAGAAAAACCCTTCACTTATGTTGAAAGGAGAAGCAAAAAGGTGTGCTAAGGGTGAAGACAAAGTTGAGACAAAAATTAAGTGAACGTGTTGCACATGCAGAGTACAAAGCAGTATTAGGTGCAGGTTAATGAAACATTCAAGATAGAGGAGTTCATGGCAGAGACATTTAACACGTTTTTCTTACAGCACATAGTGAAATTATCAATGATAATTCTGAGAAAACTTTCAAGTCCATAATGTTCCACATCCTTGTACCTGGATGTCCAGAACCTCTACTTGTGTGACCAGCCATTCTCTCTTATTTTTCACTGGATAGCCCAAAGGTTTAAAAATGTCAGATTGAATCCAGGAGGCAATCCAGGTATTATAAATATCCCTCTCCAACTTCTTCCATGGCTTAGTTCTATAAAAATTAAATTTTATAGACTTAACTTTAGGCACAGTAGTCAGTCAACATTCTACTTTGTTTTCAAAATTTGGATCAAGCAAGATGTAAAGACATAAACCACAGTAAGGTTATTAACTGAAGAATGAAGTCTCAGTTTAAGAATGGAAACCTGAACCTACAAAAAACAATGAAAAATAATCTAAGTTGTAAGTGCAGAATTATAAATATTTATATCAATCTATTCTGTTGGAATCTGGCATTAAAAAAAGCAACACACAAACCCACCACTCATGTAAGTCCCCAGGCTTTTGACAGCATTTCTGTAAGCACATGAAGAACCAGATAGATGCCCCTGTTCTTGCACTAAACCAAGAATAAGACTCTTGGGCAATTATCTTTATAAAAGAAAACAGGGGGTACAACAGCCTATTTTCTTTGAAAAGATTGGGACACTAAAGGGAACCACAAAAACTGGAAGAATAGTCTTTACCATAAAAGCCACCAAACAACAAAACCCCAAATCCTTTCTTAACAATTCTTTACAAAAACTATTTAAGATAAATATAATGGTCTCTAAATTAAGGAAAAAAAATAAAGACACTTCAGGCTGAGTTACAGAAAGTAACATATAATTTTTTTTTTTTTTTTCCTTAAGAGTTAAAAATCAAAACCCTCAAAATAATTAATACTCAAACTGGTTTTGGTCTTGATTCGTGCCCATAATTGAGAACCACTTTCCAATTAATAAGCACACGTAAGGATGTTAAGAAGTGCCTGAAAATGGTGACTCAGGAAATAACTATCTCAAGAGAAGCCTAAACATTATAACTTAAATGAAGTGGTGATTGAGGGAGTCAAGTCTTTATCTATCCCACAGAGTCACCACAACCAGTGCAGCATTTCACACAACAAAGCCTTTCTTCTGCTGCAAACACCTCTTCTACGAGAGCAAGCACATGGAAGCCTTGAATATTTGAAGGTGTTACAGTAGAAAAGAAAAATAGAGAAGAGTATGAAACTTATCCTGAAGAGATGGCCCGTACAAAAGCATTCTCGTAACTCCCCCTATCTCACCACAGATTTTTGGAATGTGCAATCCTTCTGCCCCTGCTTACAAACACCTTTCCTACTAGAGATGAACAAGATGGAAAAAAAGTTGGTTTAGAGAAGCCTGGATTCTCTTGTTCCCTACACTTGGTTTGCTGATACACTAGGGTGGGTTTCCCCCCCCCCCTCCAGTTTCTTCATCGCCGACTTCTCTGAACTCAATGCCCAAGAACAAGCCGTTGATAACTTTCTGTAGCTGCCATTCCAGAATTGTACTAACCACTGCAGCCACTCAAGCAGAATCTCTCAGGATATTGTTGCTCGTTAAAAAGGAATGAAAAAAAATCAACTGGAAAAATTAATCAGCTCAGCTCCAAAGATGTTATTGACAACAGACACTGGTCTGAGAATTAGGCAAATGCCTCAAAGGAACTTAATCATCAAACCTCCTTTGAGTTCAACAAATAAAAAGAACAGTCCCTATCATAACTGCCACAAAATATTTTAATTCTATTTTGCTGTGCTCAAGTAGTGCAGAAAACTACTAAGTTATCAGCTACTAAACCATTAATGGAAAAATAAACTAAACTCATGCTGGTTGAAGAATTTCTTTAAGTGAAATTAACTTAAAATTATATTTAGTATTAATCTGCAAATTAAATCTTAAACTTTATAGCAAAACCTAAAAATTATAGAAGTGGAGACATTCACATTAAGCCACTGTACATGCCACAGTTTCAATATACAGTGGTTTAGTAATAGCTGGAGAGAGAAGAATGACTTCTGGGCAGTAAAGATGAAACTGTAGTATCTCCTTTTTAAAGCAGTATTAATTAGCAGAGAAAGCAACTGCTGTTCCAGTAGCCTGACCCCGAAAAAAGAAATCCCAGAAAGTAACATCTTCAAAACATAGCATATGTACTGACAAAAAAAAATCCTCACAAATAAAATATGAAAGGAGTTATGCATTCAGCATTTAGAAAGTTACCCTAATGCAGCTGAAATATCAGCTTATTATATAGTTTCCTTTATTACAAAGATTTAATTCTGGAAGACAAATTCCTCAAGAGAGAATCTGTCTTCCAGTTTTCTGCATTAATGAAATAATTTCAGTCTACTGCTGTTCATTTTTTAGTTCACACTGAATGTAAAATCCAAACAAGCACAGTAATGTACTAGGAACTTCAGCTAGTAGTATTATAGCCTAGTTCACTGAAAATATATCTTTTTATATTCATCATTTGTATCGGTGTTGGGTAACTTCACAAAACATACCACTTCCTTTGTGCTGCAGAAGATATTCTTCTGTGAGATTAAACCCTATTTCCAAGCAAGACTTCAAAAATAACATTTCATCTCTGACCTTTTAATGTCACATTGGAAGTCTAAGGTTTAAATGCATGATAAGACAAGCTTATAATAGAAACACTGTCACATACTGGCAGAATTCCCAGCTATATCAAGTCGCATAAACCAGCCATGTAACAAAGCAGCAGGGTGTTTCCAGCTACCACCTTGGCAATCTGAATCCCACTAACACGACCCACAAGAGATTGATAGCCACTTTTCATACACTACAGAGTACAGAGAGAACGTTTAGGATCATAGCTATCCAAAGTGTTATTTTATTCACCATTTATAATTAACACCCAATCTGTAGCTCTGAAGTCCTTCAGAGCACTGGAAGGGGTTTTTTTTGAACAAAACAATTAGGGAAAAGTAAACTTTCTAACAGCAGGTATGCAAGGAGTATCTACCCAATGCTCAAGTGTGAAGCTGAAGATGGTAAAGCTTTTACTGCTAAATGCAGGTAGAGGGGCAATATCACAGAGCATGTCTAATGATTGACATTTCTCTTTGAAGATACAGAGGGAGCAGAAAGACACTTTCCCAAACCAAACAAGGAACAGAAGCCTAAAACCAGTGTTTCAACATCAAAGAAGAAAAATCCATGTCATGTAGGATTTCTGAAGGGCAAAGAAAATGAGCAGATTTGAGGAGAACTCAGAACAGAGGAAAGACAGTAGAAAAACATCCTAAACAGTCACCTAAGAAGTACAAGGGCCTGATGGAAGTCCTTTTAGAATGCACCTGGTTTAACATGTTAACAAGCAATGTTTTAACTCTTGAAGCATCTTAAGCCCTACATCCGATAAATTTATTCATAATCACAACCATCTTTCAACTGTTGATCCGGCAGCATCAGCCACCTCGCTTCAAAATCATCCTCTAATTAAATGCTTTCCACTTAGGTTGCTGTAGCAGAAGAAAGAGCACAACTTGCTCCAACGAGTTGCACACACAATCCTACAATTTGTATTACCCACCACAATTATTTCAACTCTTTCAATTAGGAAAGCCCAGAAATATGGCTGACATTAAACAAAACCCACACATGAATATAACAATTGAATTAGAGCTTATTCCACCTGCGTTTGTACTTGCCTAGCAATACTTTAGCATCTTCCACATCAAAATCTCCATCTCCATCTGCATCGTATATCCCAAGCTTGCCTAGAAATGCAAAGAGAGGAAGAAGAGAGAATTAGGGATTCAGCAGCTTGTTTCCAGCAGTGTTTTCAACGTGCAATGGCTGACTGTCAATGCCAGGCTGTTATCACACTGGTTTTGAATGATTTAGCTGTACTCTTCTTAACCACATTTTAAGTCTCCTGGAAAATACTACAAAATATTTTAGATTCCTTTCTGCGTTTCCTCAACTTTCATCTGAATAAAAGTTAGCCCTTTTTCCACACATTTATTTTGGTGCTTGCAGATTTCAAGTAGATGAGTAATTACGTGATGCTCTTTATGTGAACACGTCTTACTCAAATGTAAGTTCACAAGGAACATGCAACATCTTTGAAGGAAAAGAAATAATAAACCTAGAATTAATCAAATAATCACCATTTGTTTTCTGATTATGTGTTTGTTGCCTTTCTAAGCTCTAAGAAAAATAAAGGTAGATACTTTTGAGTACCAAGTTAACAGAATGTAACTAACTTCCTGGATTAAGGAAAAACATTCATAACAACTGTAGAACATTCACTGCAGGGAAAAAAGATGTCTTCTTTTATAGCTAATACATCAGAGTTCTCCCTTTGATTTTTTGAAACTGCAGCTCTATCAGACCTAAGTATATGAAGAAACTCCACTATCTAATAAAAAGGCATTTTTACCACAGAATCATGGTATTCAGGATTAGATGTGTCCTGGGATCACCAAGTGAGCAGAGCTAATGAATTTTGATCAAATTCAGACACAACTTTTAATAAGACTGAAACTGCACTGTTTGCAGAAGAACTAAGTCCTTATATTCTGCAAGTTTATTATTATACTTGTCATTTTTTAAGTGGCAGCAGAACCTGGCTGTCATTAAAATAAGTGATACATAGTTCTTAATATGGTAGTTAAAAAAATTAGAACAGTTTTGTGGAAGAAAAGGTTCAGACTTGGGTCCAGAATCGACAAAAATAAGCTCACGACCATTGTATGGAAGGATCTTTATCAGTTTATGGTTAAACACAAAAGACTGGTGGAATAAATGTAGCTCTCTAGAAGTAAGAATTGTATCATCTTCAAAAACATGAAGAATGAGACAGATGAGAAATGACCGAGTTTCATGTCATGGTAGCAGAATAGTAATTCTCTGAAAAATTAAGAACTTAAAGAAAATCAAAACGTTTAGCCACAGGACCGTAAAGCAAGCTTATGTCTCTAATATCCTACCTTGTAGGACCTCTGACAAGTTATAACGGAAATCCTTTGCTTTGGCTGCATGCATGGTAAAAATATAAAGACCATTAATTGCATCACTAGACCCAATTAAGTTTCAAACCAGAAGCTGCTCTTAAAATCAGTCCAAATCAAGAAAAAAACCAACCATCTACCAGAAAATCTGTAAAGGTTGTAAAACCAGCAGCTGCAAAAGCACATTTTGAATCCTACACCTGGGAGACAGCTTGACCTATGGACATACATCTTGAAATTGGAGACATTAATTTTCACCCTATTACATTAGCAATACTATCTTAACAATAGCATATTGAGAGAAAGTTATCATTGTTAAGATTGTGAGCTTAGAACTGAGCTCATTCCACAGCTCATTTGTGAGAGGATGGCCAACTGGTTGTCCTGACTCTACAGGCAACAGAGTCCATCAGAGCACTGGTACCATCAGCCACCCACTTTCTGCTGCTCAAAGCCTGAGACCTTCAACTGAAACAGTGCAGCTGACACATTTCAAATGAACTACAGAATACAGGCTATAAACAGATCAAGGTCTGTCCTTGGGACACTTCAACTCTAATAAATGCAGTATTTTGATAACCTTTTTTCAGTCTTAGGAGGATCCCACTTTAACTGCCTAAGAGTGCAGCTTTAAAACATACTTTTTAAACTCCATTGCCTATTCTTATCATGTAGGTCATTTGCAAACACAGCAGTAGTCAAAATCAGCTATCTAGAAATTTTAAGCAGTCTCCATTTACTGATAATAATTATTAGAAGCGTTTTAAGATTTAAGATTCTTACCTAGAACTTCTTCATAATCTACAAGTTCAAACCAGACAACTGCTACTGATGTCCAAACTCCCAGCAAAGCTATTACCATAAACCAGGTGAAAAATGAGCTTCCAGAGAGGCCTTCTTTCTTTCCATTCCTGCCTCCTCCATGCTTAGTGTCTGTTAAAATAAGAGGGGGGGAAAAAAGGATTTATGTAAGAATTAGGAAATTATGATGGAGGATAAAGTTATTAACCTTGTTTCTTATGACTACACAGACTGGAGATATTTGAGAACCACTTTTCCTGGTGGTTTTTCTTTGGTCGGGTGGGGTTTTTTATTATTTTGTTATTGTTGGGTCTTGGTTTGTTTTTAAACTGCATCACTCTTGCTTTTCACGTCACTGCTATCAGTGGGACCATCAGCTGCCCACTTTCAACCACTGCTCCACTGTGAATTAAGATGGGAAGTTTGATTATCTGCAGAAGAGTCCCATAACCAACCAAATACCAAAACCTCACATCTAATCTGCCCAACAACTCCATTGGAAATTCCCCCCCCCCCCATCTTTATCCCCTTTATCGGGTATTTATACAGAGCTTAACATTTCTGAGATGCTTTGCATTAGTGCCAGCAGTTCCCCAAGTGCCACCAGAGGGCAACAGGCTCAGCAGAAACAGGCTGGAAGAAAAGCCTTTCTTCTGAAGGAACTTTCAAAGCAAGTTGAATTAGCTGATGGAATCAACAAGAAAATTCAAATAGCCCAAGAGGGTTTGATAATCGAAACCGTGTTTAAGCTTAAAACTCCAAGTTCAGACGCTATCAGCTAAAAATATCTTCCCTGTTGCTTAGAATCAAGAGGAGCTTTGCTATGTGCTGTGCTTTCCTGTCCCATGGAATATACAAGCAGAAGGATGACACAGGAGCTTCATGCAAATCACAGCTTTGTTTATAACTGCACATCAAGTGTATATAAAAAAATAAAGTACAGTAGTTGAAACAAACCACTGGGAAAAGAGACCCCTCAACCTAGCACATGGGTAGGGGGGTTTCAAATGGGCAGCACCACTGGATAAGATGGAAACTGCTTAGTCCATTGCTTTAGGTCATTTTAGGGAAAGAAGTATACTTGTAGTAAACAAACATCTCTAAAGAGATGCCCCTGGACTCTCTCCAAAGCTCAAGGTCTGCTCTTCTGCCTCCTGAGACCACCACAAGGCTGGCACTTGGTCACAGTCCACATCTACCAGCTTACTCCATTTCATTCCCCTCTAGGCACCAGTCCTTGCCTGTTAGGCCACGTTCAGTTCAAGTTACTGAAGTAAAACCATTTCTTAGATATTTTGAAAGGAGGAATGTTGCCACGAATACGGACATAGCGTAAAAAGATAGGGAGTTACTTCTATCACACATGATTGCAAGCGATGTTTGATGTATTTATCCATGCTGATCTTAGGAAAAGACAAAAACCCCACCAACTCTCACCAGCTAAATCCCAGCATGGTTGTGTTTTAGAATAAACTGGAGCTCTGACAGATGAGTAATGACAGATTGGTGACGGACTTATTTCCGTAACAGATATCATACGAAGTACTCTCAGACCCTGCTTGCCACTGGGTTGATAGCTGTAATAAACTACCTTTAGTACATTTATTGTGCTATATACAGTGTTCAGACCAATAAAAACCCCACAAAAATCAGCCCTTATCCAGCTCAGCATTTCATTAACCAAAAAAAAATCCTTTTATTGAGGCTACTCCGTACAAAGATTAAATACCAGCTATTAAGCTTCTTTTCTATATTAAAGATGAAGTTGCCATGGTATAGACTGTCCAATAATAATCAGAGACACCAAAGACAACGCAGCCTCACATCAGGCTCTGTCACCTGCTACTGTACACTAAGTACCCCAATTACCTAAGTGCAAGTTCCATAACTCATCATAACATCTCTTGTGAGAAAGATTACAGAGGAAGCCTGAAATTGAAGGTAAAGACAAGCAGCATGTGCCCCTACATTCAGAAAGAAGATCGACTGTATATGAAAGTTATTTTAAGTCCTCTTGAACTGGAAACGTTAATATTCAGACACACACACAAATATATTCTGCCATAGCAGAGCTTCTCTAGCCCTGTGTTCTAATGCAGTCAGTGGAAGCTTTGTATGTATTTGAAATGAAGCCTCAAGGTTAAAAAAACCATGTTAAATAAATTGAGGTTACAAACTTGTTCTAGACCAAAGCAGGTATTAGAAGAGGCAAACAGGAAAGAGAATCTTATTGTATTCCACACTTCTTTACCTTACTGGTTTCTATTGTTTATTGCTAGCTGCCTTGGAAGTAAGGAGCTTTACTTATTAGAACAGGAAAAGGAAAGACTAATTTAATTAAAGAAGTGTGGCTGTTCATAGTTTTTCCACTCAGAAAAAACTGTTTCATGCAAATCTTATCCTATAAAATATCATTCACACGCTATAAAATACCATTCACAACAGTCACAAAGATATTTGTATGCTGTGCCTTCCTATTGCGTAGGAAAATCAGTTTCAATACTCCTGGAAAATTTCTGCTAAGAATTCAACCCCACCAGCCTCATCAGGCAGGACTTGAATTGAAAGGGAAGTTATGTAACAAAATTTACCTACGGTCTGCACAGATAACCCCAGACCTGGGGTCAGAACAAAACACTGCAAGGGCTGAGGCTGGCTCGGGGCTCATACCAACGGTTAATTCTCGATTCAAGCCCTTTCCCTGCACACGCTGCCGGCCATGGCAGAAGTAGGTCACTTGCCATATCTGGTAAGCCTGGGCTTACACCACACCAGATGTCTTTATGCAGACATCAGAAAGTCTTAAATTATGCTTTATTCATCAACAGCAAATTTTGACAAGTCCTATACCTCTCTCGCCCCATCGTTAAGAGTCACGCCTAGATAAAAAAAATGTATTAAAACCTTTTTTTCCCTTTACTGTAAAGACACCTAATAATTTCACATGCTCCAGAAATAACTTTAAAGACAGGTATTGGAAGACAAAGCAATGTCTCCTATGTTAATGTGTGCTCTACTCAAGCAAAACCCAAGTTACAATTAACCACCCTGCCAGAAACTCAGGAAATACCTCTAGTCCAGAACAGAGGTATTTCCAGTAGTCCAGAACAGAGACAGCCTAACACAGACCAGAAACCACCAACATACCCCAGTAAGCCAGTCATTTTGCAGATTACAAACTCAGACAGCCGGTATTTGCAAGCCTGAGTTTTCCATTTGTTCCCCCAAAGGTTAGGGTTATACCTGCATCGTCAGCCATAACCACATCAGCGCTCGACTTCCACACACACAGCGAGTGCGTCGATAGCTCCAAAAATGAACGGTGAAGGCAGGATAAGAACAGATTTCTCCTCACTGTAGTCCTGCAACAGGAGCAAACAAGTTTCCTAAAGCCAGCTCAGCTGGAACCCGAAACTGGACCCAAGAGAAACCTCTCCTCCAATTCTATTTTTAGAGCGGTTATCGTCAGGAGCCAAACGCTTTTCAGAACTCATATGGCAATCTAGTTCTGACGACAATCAAATTCACTCACTCCTCACAGAGCATCCTGGGTAGCTGATCCTTTCCCCTCCCCTTAATCCTCCAACATCCAACACAGCAGCAAATGAAACCGAGCTCATTGTACAGTAGTAATTTTGCTGCAATTTATGCCTCAGTGCCTGAGCTCTAAGGACATTAAATCCAACAGCATAAGCTGGAACGCAAGTCTGGACACAGAGCTCGCCTGCTTGCATTTGTGAAGTTGGCCCTCACCCAAGAAAGTTTCTCCATGTTGGCACTCCTCGACCAGCCTTCCCGAGGCTCCCCTACCGGCTGCTCAGCTCAAACTTGCTGGCTATTTTAAGAATAAAAGACAGCTAATGTCCAAAACGTAGCTTTGTGTCTTCTAAAAGACCTACTCAAAACCAGCCGCACGCCTCCTTGCCAAGGAACGCTCAGAGCAAAACTGGTTTCCCCCGCTACACCTCACATTTGCTCCTAGCCAGACCCACAGGAGGGCTACCCATCATTCTGGCCAAGCAAAGCCCATTTCATAGTACACACCACAAAGCTAAACCAAGCAAAGTTTCTGTTGCATACTTGTTGGAAGTCAGAGGCGTTGATTTTGCTGTGCTGCCCAACTTTTGCAGAAAGGACTAATCCTAACTCATCTCCTCTCCTGTAAATCCTGACAGTATACACCCTACCTGGGCAATTTGAAGCTAACTCAAATGATTAAGGAGCAACACACTCTCTACTTCTTACGGACCAGAAAAGGAGGAAAAAATACCCTATTAATACTATTCAACTTCAATGCTAGCAAACTACTCTCGTCCCACTCCATTGCAGACAAGGCCAGCTCCTTTTGGGTGGGAAGAAGAGAGAAAAACCTCATTTCTTATCACCAGTAACCCGAATAAAAACTTTAGGATCTAGAATTCCATCCTTCTTCCCCAATGCTTCTGTAAAGAACAGTCCTCATGTAGATGGAACGAGCAGCAGAATGTTACAGCTCTGAAAAACAACATCTACCTCCTGTGGTTTTAACATCCAGCAGCTAATTACCAAGTGCAATTCCCAACAGCTCTTGGGAGGAAAAAGGGAGAAATAACAGCCGGGTTTAAGACTTTTCAAATGGATGTAAAGAAACTCCAGGCAGTTGATTCTATAACTCATGCATCTATTAAGTATCTTTAAAGGCACTTGAATACATCAAACAGAACAGATGTTTTCAGCAACATCTCCCAACTAGCGCATTTCAGCAACTTAGGGGGATGAACAAGTGATGATGAAGAAGATAAGAGGAAAGCTTAAACGAAGGGTAAAAGTCACTAAATATACAGAGGAATCAACAGCTTCAGGAAATTTTACACACAATGATACGTAAGCTATTGCACAGAAAACCTACAGTGTTTCGATCGGCATCAGATGGAGCAATTCATTGCAACTTCACTTCAGCTGCCCCTGCAGATACCAGATCTTACTACAAGGGGATCCAACTGATGCAGAGAAGCTAAAATCCATATTATATGTATTTGGGGGGGGGGACTGCTCCAGATTTTACCTGTCTGAATGCTTGTTTTAAAAGCAAAATGCAGAGCAATTAAAAATAATTATATGAGGGAGATGTAAAAGGCTTAAATGCTACAATATAACCATCCTACTAGGAGATTTGAACTAAGAGCAGCGCAAAAGACAGAAATCAACTCCTTGTATGAGCAGGGCCTGCTACTACTTGACATTTTTGCCAAGTTATCTTCTCCAATACAATTAATGACAAAAAAACCTGTTGCGAGCCATTCTCAATAACACCACCACAGTTAATTAAACAGCTTTTAGATAAAAGGGTGCACAGAAGGGTGGCATCGGTAAAATATTGAGTAAAATAGCTATTAAGGGGAAGTACACTTCCAATGGACAAATCTGTGCTTTTACAAACTCTATTTTACTTTGTGAGACAGGGCTGCTGTTTTTATTTACAGATAGAACAGAGATTTTTCTCAAACACTTTTGGTATCACCTGCAAAATATTCAAATTGTCACAAATACCATACTCAGAAATTTCTGTTTATTTAAACAATCATGATAGCAAAGTCTTTACAAAGAAGATCTAAAGTTTAAGGTAAAGTTTTAGTTTTTAAAAAAATCAAAATAAAATAATTGTGATTAAAATAGATTCTTCCTTTTGGTATCTAAGAAATCTTCAGCACTGCCACCTCCATGGTAATTAGGGGGAAAAAAAGGGTTTATTATTATTCTCATTAAAAACTAGATCTCTGCTCTGCACTCAGTCTCATCTATATAGTTATGAAGATATCTGTGCACATTAACAAAGGACTTTAATAAACTAAACCAGAAACTAACTATTTAAAGGGAAACAGATGGAACAGAAAGAGCCACAAGTTCAAAGAAAACACAAAATGCAGAACTTGAAATAATAAATGGGCCAAATGAAAGGCAATTTTGGCTCTCCTGCTGTCACTTCAGATTTCTACTTTAGTGATTGAGAAACTTTGCCTTAGTAGTAAAGTATCCTACTAAACACTGAGAAAACAACATACACTGAAACCAAAAGTAATGTCATAAATTCAGGATTGCAAAACTAAGCAGGCAGACCATGGAGATGCTGAGGGTGGCCAACTGAAGGGGAAATAAAACAAAACCAAATCAAAACAAACAGACAAGACATATAACATAAAATATCTAAAAAACCCTCCAGGATCACACACAGCCCACTGGACTTCTCTACTCAAAGGGAGCACTTCCCTTCAACAGATGAAGGGATTCCATTGAACTATCTCCTTGAATTCAACACTAAATCAGGATGTGAAAGATCAGAGATTCCCCTCTGGGGAATGGTGGTTGCCTTTCTTCGGAACACATTTTTAAGTATACCCAGGGGTTTGAGAACAAAGCTGGTTTACTCCTCTGTGATGAAGCTGTTTGTTTGCACACAGTCAAATGTTAACTGGCCACAACAGCACTGAGAGGAGGAGCTCCAGAGAACAGAGACTAAAGCCCAACATTCCCCCTCCTTTCTATGTAAGGGAGTCCAAATATAACTGGCCTATCAACCTCCCTCTCAGCAGGCTGAACCTCTGCTTCACATTGGATTGGAACAGCTTCAGCAGCAAGAATTTAAAATACACACTCTCAGTCCTGTTCCATAAACAGCAGCTGCAACAATGAAACTCAACCAAGACTTTTCTTCTTCCAGAAGTGGAATTAAACCTTTTTCTCCTCTATCCTGGGTGAGACCTCCCATTACAAAGCATTGCACAGAAGAAACCACTCTTTCCAGTTCTACACAGAATCACATCTGCCATCCTGTCATCTAAAAAGATGCTTCGAGGAGAATAAATATATGTAGGGTTTTTCCCTTTTTTATACTCTGTTCATAAAGAGAGACAGTATTTTTTTTTACTAGTCAGCTCATTTCTGAATGTAAGCTGCTATAGTTCAAAGTACTTTTAAACATATAGATTTAGAAGCTTTTTAGCTGCAAGCTAAGATGATTTGTTACCGAGTCAGAATTAATAATTTTCAGAATAAAATCCAACACAAAACAAGAGTAAGATTATCACCTGGCTGGCTGCTGTCAAACATCATTCCCAGGATGTAGTTTGTAAGTGTTATTCATACAGTTACAGTTATTCTGACTATAAACAGAGAACAAATCCCGGTTCTTTTCCATTTAAATTATTCCTTTAAGACATATGCACAAGAAAGGAAAGTAATCAGAAAGTGTACTCAAGAAATCTACTCATAAGAGAAACATCACAAGAACAACTGGCTTTGTTGGGCTTTTAAAAAAGAAAGAAACTTATCTTCCAGGAGGGAAACAGTCACGAATTAGAGAAAAAAAGAAACTTAAGTAGAAATTCTGTCCTAGGAGGCTTTGTAAGACTTATCCAAGGCACTTTCTCTAAATACAGCACACCAGTGAATCCCACTTGCAGCACTGGCTCCGTGCTTTGCAGCGAGGTTTGGAGAGAAAGCAGCTGTTTGCCACCATAAGAGCTGCTGCTGTGAACAGCTTTCCTCCAGAGTTCTGTTTATCTCAGCGCAACTGCTGAGGCAGAGGAGGTAAAACACTGAATACAGAGATATATGTTCATAAGAGAAAGTCCTGAATCTGCACCTGCTCCTTTTCTAAAGCATATTAGAAAGATCACCACTTTCAAAAGCTTGTGAATTTTTGTCCAAGCCATGTTTTGGGGTTTTCTTTTTGGTTATTCAGATGAACAGGGTTTTTTGTTTTTCAATAGTTCTTCAATTAGTATTTATTACAAGAAAAAAAATACAGACAGATGCACACACAGCTTAAATGCCTGCTAACCACGCTGTCTACAACTTGAAAGAGCTTTGTAATGAATACTGACTGTCAACAGGAATATAGTTAAAGCACTATTTAATGCACCCATCTCATACCATCTGAATAGTTTGCCCTTTTTTTGGTTAACCCTTTCCACCATAAACTTGAAGATACTCCCACAGTAGGCACAGAGAGTTAGCACTTTAGGAAAAAAGTCCTGTAAAGACAAAACAAAAAGATTTTATGCTGTCTCTTTGTACAGCCTTCCAACATCTTGCTGTTTTTCCCCAAACACTTGAGCCAATTTTCTCAAGTGTTGGTTTTCTGTGTGTACAAACACAAAATAGAATTTATGTCCAAACTGAACATAGAACTCGCACCTTGTAACCTTACTTAAGCATCAAGCCAAGAAGTTCAAGGTTCAGGGTACATGCTTATAAAAAAAATAAATCAGTTTGTCTCCTGCTGCAGGATCAACAGAATCATCTAGTTTGGAAAAGCCCTTCAAGACTGAGTCTCTATCAGCTATAGCACTGATGAGGAGGCCAAATTAATACCAATTTTAACTGTGCAGATGACTTAAAGATCTTTTTTATAGCTGCTATTTTGATTAAGCAGCTCTCCCCAACAGAACACTGGGAAATAAGAAGATCTAAAATTACACAATCTACCTATCTTGTATTTGAATGATTTAATGTAGCCAACAGTCCTACATAATTACTAGGTTAATTAAATATTTGGTTGTATTTAGGTCAGAGCAGAGTTCAGGAAAGGTAAGTGTGGAGAGGAAATACAAGAAATACTTAAGCCCAGAATGTGCAAATTCTGCTGGTGGTAACCTTTAAAAAAGTTTCTGTTACATAAGGCTGAAACTCCTCATCTCTGCGCACGGCAAGGTTGGCATTAATTTTAGGTAGTTTATCCTTGTTCCATTTTCCTATCCTGTAATGTGGGTCACATCAATTTGGTTTAGCAACAAGTCCTAATTAAGCCACATAAAGAAAACAGATGACGTCCTTTCAGCTTGTTCATTTTTTCTCATGGTTTGAAGGAGTTTCAAATAGAAGCAAATAAAACTTCAGCTGCCAGGCAAGTACCTACAACTCTGCTATTCATGGGTTTCTGCTCATGGGGAAAAAAAATAATTTTAAATTCCTTTATTTAAGGCCTAAAACTGATTAAATTTCAAGTCTGATACTAAGCCAATTTAACTAGGTGTTTATTCACCTAATTCATTTACAGGTGCTATGCACCTGCAACTCCTACAGGGTTTAAAAGAGTATTTGGGTGTCTCTTACCTAGTGTCATATAAATAGTTGCTAAAAGATGTCGTTAGGAGCTCTCAGCTGGAAAAGTATTGCTCTTTTTTACAATTTAAAAGACATAATCTTGTCCCCCACTTACTATGGAAAGTAATAGCATCACAGTTACAAACTGCTGTGAGAACCTTCTTTAAGAATACAAAGCCACCAACCAACAAACACAACAAAAACTCAACAAAAAGAGTGTAAGTAGTGAGAAAGTGAGTTGTGTTACATTAGTAATTAATTGCCAATTATAATTCAAACAGAACCTCAGGAAATAAAAATTGAAAACAAGAAAAATGCTACTCAAGTTACAACCCCCCCAGCTATTAAATACTTTACAAAGTCTTCCAACAAACCACTTAGTAGCATTTGTTACAGGGGGTAAGTACATGCAAAGTAACAGTGAAACTCCACGTGGAGACTAAAGTTTGCTTCATTCAAAAAGCTCTAACCAAGCTGAACCACACATACTTCAGTCTGTTCAAACCCAGTATATGCTTATCTGCATATTTCATTTCCAGTGTGTTTAAGACACATAAGAGAGTTATGATTTGCACTTCAAAGCACAGCTCAACACTCTTCCATGCAAAGAGGAAGCCCGTAGGATGCAGTTAGGAAAAAGACTGCTGCAGGCTCTCACACACATTACCAGCTCGTCATCTTCCTCAGGAAAGAACCACTTGGGGCAAATCAGAACTTCACTGCTCAAGTTCTCTACAATGAAGAATTCAACAGAAGAATTAGCACAGAGACACTTATTACATGTGTCAAAGTGGTTTGGAAAGGTCCAGCTGAAAATGTGGTTTGTTTCTTTTTTCTTTCTGTACAGGTGATCAGTAAAGTGGGGTGGATGGGGATGGTGTTCACTTTAAAGAAACAGCAATATAGAAACTTCACCTCTTATGCACTCTGAAATAAGAAATAACCTTAACATACAGGCCACCTACTGCTAGTAAGTGTTGTGGTCTTTGCTGAAGCCCTTAAACACCCAACCGTTACGTTAGCATCTCCCACCAAACCACTCACCTTCTACGTTCACATCATAGCTCTATGATGACATGATCAAACATAAAACTCCAGACTCGCACTTCCTCTCTCCTCATGTCCAGCCACTCACTGTCATCTCTGCCCTTCTACCCAGATGGCTTTCCATAAAGCTGCTTACTCAGCCAGTATGTGGAAAGAGTCACCTTTCGGCTCACCAGTTCCCTACGTGCTTCCCTTCCCAGCAGCTCCTGATTCCACAACAAGGAGGGGGAACTGAAAAGAGCAAGCCTGAAGAGCAACCTCAGACCAGATCTGACTGCAGACCTCTAGCACTGAACTGTAAAAATAGTTCACTCCTTAATCCGAATCCCTGGAGTCCGAACCTAGCCCAGCTACCGCCTCTGATGGGGAATTGTCATGTGAATTCTCAGAGCAATTGCCAAAATAGACTCCAAATTTGTGTTCTGTGATGACGACAGAGGCTCAGAACTAGCAGAGGTAGGAATTATTTGTTTCTTAAACATAAAATAGAGTCTTCTGGAGATAGAGCCGACGCCTGGCATTGGCAGAGCGGGGTCTGTACAGTGCCTACCTTACCACAATCCTGCCCCACTTGTCGTTAGACATACAAAGAAAACGGACAACAATTTTTGCACAACTATATGATCAATAAGAATGACAGTTAAGTCCTTGCTTACGTACTGTAAAACAAGAGACACACACAGCAATGTAATGCTAAGAGGCCTTACCATCAGCACTCTTACTTCCCAAAGCAAGCATAGCTTATTACAAAGTCATTTCTACTTTGTCAACCACCTGTATTTAAAAGCAGCTGGGCTGCTGATCTTTCTTCTGACTGGAAAGCTTCTCCACAACCACCTCCTGACCCCCAAGACCCTTCCTAATTTCCCCATCTCATGAAACCTGAGGGAGTTAAGTCATGACCAGGTGACACACATTTGCTTTCCTACCAGAACTGTCCCTTGTCTAACACAGCTTTAAGCAATACTCCAGCAATCGTCTGTTACTCCAACTGGCTGCTTAAAATTGATTTTCTTCCTTTAGAGAGGTCACAGTTTTTACAGTGACTTCTGTAGGATAGTGACAAGAAGCCAAACTTTCCAGTAAAGATAATAACAAACGTGCTCCCTCTCCCAGTGTCCCCAAACTGTCAAATTTTAACCTGATTTTTGCTGCTGTACTCCAAATAAAATCACTGGTATATTATCACTGGGTGTCAGGGGTTGGAAGGGACTTTGGAGATAGATTCACACAGTTCTGTAAAAGTCACTGTCAAAGTCTCTGTCAATAGCAGTAGAAAACTTAAATACAGATTGATTTTTTAATTAGAACTGATTTGACAGTACATGACTTTTGAAAGTAGAAGGTAGAACTTTATTTCTACAAAAATACTGAGTCCTGCTTCTGACATTTTGACGAAGCTGAAAACATCTACGTAAACTCCAGGTGGAACTATTTCAGACTTCATCTATTTGTAGGATCGCTCTCAATATTTTGATGCAGAAACCTAAAGGCAGATGACTACATTCGGATGCAGACATTGTCTTCAGCGCACAGATTTTTAGATGTGCTGTGGTTTCAGAGCTATGAGCAATGCCTTGGCAAGAAGCCACATCCTCTTCCATGAACTGCTGCAAAAATTACTACAACTTTATCAAGAACTGCCTCAGACTTGAGGTTTCCATACTTCACAGTCTCAATGACGAGACGTCTCAAAATTATTTCCGCATTTTATTTTTACATCCCTCAACTACAAAAAGCTTCACTGGCTGCTGTGAAGACTCTGCTCCTGGGTGAATAAAGAACAGCCAGGGGAGCAGTCATCCATCACCTCGTTCTGCAGCTGCAACTATGAAAACAGCAGCAGCTTCATGCTGTAATTTCTACCGTTGTCCAAGGGATTCTAACCAGGAGTTGCTGAAACTAGCAAAACAGTTGTTTAAATTTAAGAGGTCACATCTTAGGAGAGCGCCCAACACATGACTCATGCTGCTTCATCCCCTCAGAGATAGCAGTAAATAAGAGTCCCCAGTGCAACTACCCCAACCAGATAGCTTTCAGTACAGAGGGAGAAAATTTCACTCAGCTTGAAAAGAAAACCCTACAGAATATTTCTTTTTACTTAGAGATTCAGTTTCCTGATAATTTTTTCTAACATTGGCAAAGCTTTAAAGTGATATTTAAAATATTAACAGAAACCTGATTACCATTCAAAATTATACCAGGGATGCACGTTATAAATACATTATAATTGCAAATCTTATCACTGCATGATGATCAGAGCACCTCCAGTTCAGAACAATACAGACTCTGCAACATAGGCCAGCAAATGAAAAAGGATTTAAAGAAAAAAATAATAAAATAGGAAAAAAGCCAAACACACTTTTATGAACATTGCAATACCACCTCTAAACTCCCTTATGCTTAAGAATATTTGAAATCTTAATTCATCATGTGATAAGTAAATTATTCCTCTAAGGTTCATCCTTTAACAAACTGTTCCTGTATTCAAAGGGAACCAACAGATCTTATTTCAGGGTTGTCATCTTTCATCACTGGAGGTCTGTGTGTGTCAAACTCAAAACCATAGTTACAGCTACTCTCAAATCTCTGATAAGACCACTTCCTTTCTTGAGGGCAGGGTGCATGGCTGCACAATGACTCCAGAACACATACTTTATTTCCTTTCATGTATATTCCGCTATGCTTAAAAATGCTCCTGAACTAAAGCTTTCTCTACCTAAGCTGTCCAGGCATGGCAGCTCATGGAGAGTCCGATTTACTAAGGTGTTCTTCATTGAGCAGAGGAAAGGGCCAGCTGTCTCAAAAACCCTTCTGCTTGCAGTTTTCCAAGAGGATTCCTCCTTGCTTCTATATTTACAGCCACCATCAGCTTCGATGTTATATCTACAATACATTGAATGACTTGAGACCAGTGGTGTTAAATAGAACAGCCTGAGAAGATATTCCACCATCCAAGTTCGAACACAAGATTAACAACTTCCCTAACATCAGATGTAGGGCATCACAGTTCTGCCCTTAGAGGAAGAACTCCGAGTGCATTTTCCCAGGACACCTCCACGTGCTGAGACCCCACCCCAGGCCAGATGACCTGCCCCTCCACCCATGCCACTCCTTTTCGGGAGCTTCATAGAATCGTTTTCTTGGAAGAGACCTTGAACATCATCAAGTCCACCCACTGCCCCAGCAGTGCCAGAGCACCACTGACCCCTGGCCCTCAGCACCACAGCTCCACGGCTTGGAAACCCCTCCAGGGATCACGGGGAGGCCACCCCTGCCCTGGGCAGCCTGGGACAGCCCTGAAGGGGCATTTTTTTCTCAACCTAGTGTAACCTGCGGACCGTTCCTCTTGTCCTGTTGCTTGTTCCTTGGGAGCAGAGCCCGACCCCCCCCGGCTCCATCCTCCTGTCAGGGAGCTGTCGAAAGCCAGAAGGTCTCCCCTGAGACTCCTTCTCTCCAGGCTGAGCAAGCCCAGGTCCCTCAGCTGTTCCAAACCCTTCCCCAGCTCCGTTGCCCGCCTTTGGCCACACTCGAGCGTGGGTATCTCCACCACCTAGGCCCAGTCACGCAAGTTTCTCCTGCACACGAAGCCCCCGAGAAGGGCGTCAGAAATGCGATGGACAGACCTCGGCCATCCACCCCTGCACCCTCCAGCTCCCGCGGCGCCAGCAGGAGCGCGGCCCCGCACGCCCCCGCCTCCCTGAAGAGGGAGGAGCGCGGGAGTCTGCACCAGAGTCCCACCGGGAGGCCCCTGCGGAAAGGAAAGCGCAGAACCCCCTCGCTTCCCACAGAGCTCCCCGTAGCTACCTTTTCCCTCCCCCCCCAGCTTTAAGGCTCCAGCCACCGCCCGGTAAGGCCGCGGCACCCCTCGCCTCAGGCTGCAGCCCCGCTCCCGTCGGCGGCAACACCTCTCACCTCTCTTAGAGCCGGGGCTAGGGCTGCCACCGGCGCCTCGGGAACTCTTACGGGAGGCCATGGCCCCTCCTGTCCGGCGGGGGCGGGGCGCAGCCGGCGAGAGCCGCAGCGGGAGCGAGTCCGGGAACCGCCGCCACCTGAGCCCCGCGTGCGGGAGCACCCTGCGGCCACAAGCAGCGCAGCGCCCAACGGAGCGGCGCCCTGCCCACCGTGCCCGCTGCCAGCCAATCACTGAGTGCTAGCGGGAACGAGGCGGGGCGGTCCTCAGCTCTCATTGGGCGGTGGAGAGAAGGGGGTGGGGCGATTGCGCGTGTCCGACACGCTCCCTGCCGCCGGTGCCTTTGAACGTGGCAACGCGGGAGCGAGCGGCGGCTTCTCGCGAGGGTTCGGGGGGCGCGCTCGCCGGGAGTAGGCGGGGACGCGCCCCCTGCCGCAGTTGAGGGTCTGAGTTGGGCCGGCCGCTTTGGGCCCTTCGCCAGCAGCTCCCGCCGACCACCCACCCCCTTCCTCCTCTTCCCGGAGCCGCCTCGTTCCGTTCCCTACTCCCTCGGGGAAGGGGCTCTGGCCCCAAGCAGGATAGAAGGGAGAGGGAGATGGGCAAGGTGGCGGCTGCTGGGGGGGTTGGCACGACACAAGTTGTCCGGCCCCAGGGTCTCGTAGCTCGGTGAGGAAAACGAGAGCGGGGAGGGTGCTGAGATATCCGGGTGGCTGTCCGGTCAAGCGCTCTGTGCCCGGCTGTATCCGAGCCGGTGGCCGGCGAGGAGCAGCCGGGGATGGGGGTGGGCGAGGCGGGGCCCTTGGAGGGCTCTGCGGGTCGAGGGCGGGAAGGCCGGGAAGCCAAGCTGGCCGAGCAGGGGGTGGGTTATTCCTACGGACGCTTTGCTTAGAGAATCCCCGGCATCCCAGAAACCGGCCCTCGCTTGTCCGGGCGTTGGGAACGCGTCCTTTTCGGTGCCAAAATGATGGGAAATGGCTCGTTTCAGAGAGGCCTCTTCAACCGCCACGGTAAAACTGTTTGCTGTACGTTACATCCCTTCTCAAACAAGCTTTTATGGAGGCTTTAAAAAGACTTAAAATAGCCTGTGACGAAATAAGCTGCTTTTTGCCCCAGGAATTCAGGATGCTTCTTGTAACGCCCCAATTTGGAGTGAGATTTATTTAAATAGCAAATTGGTATAACACTAAAACTTTGAGACAAAAAAGCAAACCTCAGTTTTGAGGCCTGACCATAAATAATGTTTCAGGTCAAAATAAACACTCTTCTGGTAATTAAAGCCTTTGCAAATGGATGCGTAGAGAGAAAAGGCTTTCCCCAAAACAAAGGTTGGCACTGTGTCTTGAACTGAGTCACGCAAGGAAGCTGACCAGAAATAATAATTTACTGAAGAGCCTTAATCAGTAATTTGGAATGAGATTTGAACAGCTTTGTCAAGTAACGGGATGGTGGGAGGGTTACTTTAGCCAGTAGAAGTAAAACCAACTACTTCTGTGAACATCAAAACTACTGAAGCCTACTTCTTGGTATCTCTCCTGTGAATTAATTGGTATCTCGAGCAGTTGAGTATCTTAAAACTTTTTCTTGTTTATGGCACTCTACCAAAGTCTTATTTTTGTATGATGTGGAATTATTTAATATTTTTTGAGCTGTTTTTGTCTAGTGAGGCTGAAATTGCCTAATGAGTTCAAAAGCTTCTAGGGAGGAGCAGACATGCTCATAACCACCCATCACAGAAAAGTTAACGGGGTGAATTATTAACACTTAAGCAAAATGGAAAGTACAACGTGGGGAATGAATTGCCCTGTAGAAAGCAAGGGGGGGGAAATAAGATAATCTGTAAATGGGATTACTAAAAATATAATAATTAGTGGAAAATAACTGCCTGTGTGGCTATATTTGTGCAAGTGTTAACTACTGTCAGGACAACAGCCTTTTGTGCTTAGTGTGGGGTACAGTTTCCTGAAGCTCTACTATAGGAAGTGGCAGTTGAATAAGAAAAGGAATATTAAGAACACTGAAGCAACTGGGTGAGCAGTGATATATAGAAGGATATTGCTAATGATTTACTGTGAACAATTTTTAACTAAGTGGACTGTAAAGTTCCTCCTTTCTGCTTTAATTTGCACTCAGCTGGCAGCATTCTGTGTTTGTGTTCAGTACCTGCTTGTACGCTCTTCTGGCCAGGAAAAGCTCTCTTGTGGGATTAAACTACCCATGCAAAGGTGCAACTGCTTGTATCTGTGTTGTATCTTAATGCTGATCACTAGCCTTCTGCATGATCTTGTTAGTCAGAGGTTTCTGTTGATCTTCTGTAGCATCAGGAAGACCTTTTTCTCTCAGTCCACTGATAATTAGACTGAAGAAGGATAGATAGGTAGGTGTTGGTTGGTCTCTTTAAGTAATAAGCAGTAGGACAAAAGGGGCTTCAAGTTGCCCCAGGGGAGGTTTAAGTTGGAGCTGAGGAACAGTTTCTTCCCTCAAGGGTTGCCAATGCCAGGCCCAGGCTGCCCAGGGCAGGGGTGGAGTCCCCGTGATCCCTGGAGGGGTTTCCAAGTCCCCCGTGGAGCTGTGGTGCTGAGGGCCAGGGGTCAGTGGTGCCCTGGCAGTGCTGGGGGAATGGGTGAACTCGATGATCTTCAAGGTCTCTTCCAGTCAGAATGATTCTACGATTCATTTACCCCCGTGTTTTTTCACTTCCTACATCATAACTGAACGAGCCATTTTCAATCCCCCCCTCACATGCCCCAAATTCAGTGCTGTGGTTTCCTGAGTTTAAGCTGTGTTCTATTAAGTTTTACTCCCATTCACCATTTTTTATCTGAAATTGTCATAAAGTCAGTATATATTAGTTTATATGAGCAGTATAAACTTGTTATACTACTACTAGGCCATGACTTTCCTTGGGTGAAAAAAGTATAAAGAATAATTGAAGGCTTAGAGGGCTCAGCCTGATTCTGTTGGTGTTCCTGAGTGATGTTACTCTTACATTGATTATTTTAGCTAAGAGCTGTCCATTAGATTACATACATTTCTCATAAATGAGTTTCAATCGATCATTAAGGGAAAGCTCACTCTCCAACTAGAGGAGGGATGTATTTTTATCCCTTTATACTTTGCAATGAAGAGAGATAGGAAATTCCTAGGCTACTATAAAAAAAAAAATGTTAAAAACTCCAAGGTAGTCTCAGATTTTCAACAGAAAACTTTGGCATTTAGAATTTTAAGGGGTTTTTTTTAAGGATTTTTTTTCATGCACAATGAGTGAATTAAGTGCCTTGCCAACCAGCTGGAAAAGATGTTTCCACCAGCAGATTTTGTGTTCAGAAATGTGCCTTGGATGAACTTGGGGCAAAGAGAGCGCCGACCAGGTTTTGCTGTTTGTTTTCTAGGTGATTATCAAGTTGAGACTCGAGCTGCTGATCAGCTTTCTGGTTTCTAATGGGGTTACAGGCACGACAGTCTTAGCATCTAGCTGTTTGTATTGGTCAGGCAAAATTCACTGGATATGGAAAACCAGATCAGATGTTTTGTGAGGAGGGGGAGAAAAGAGAAGGTAAAGAGCATCTTAGTTATCCAGCCTCACCAACTGTGTTGTCTGTGGTGGTGTTCCATGAACAGCTAGTTGAATCTGCAGCAGAGAAAGGTGTATATATTTTTTTTATTCTGAAGGAGGAATTATCTTTTATTTGTTTGTTTATTTAAACAATACTTTTTTTGGCAGTAGACACTGATTACTAGGTTTGTGCATTCTTATACGTAGAACATAAATATTTGCTGATAGTGACAAATGGAAAGCAGCCGTTTTTTTGGAGAGGCATTAGAAGAGTGTAATTATCTGGATTATAAGGGAAACAAAGAACTTGAGCCAGGAGAAGCGTATCTAGTTCAGACAAAGCTAAAGTTGAAGTTTGTTTTACAATTGCTAAGGTAAAATATAGGCCATCCAATATAAAGTTTAGGTCAAAAACTTGTTCTGGTTCTCAGCTGACTTCTGTCAACCTCCCAAATGAGTCACTCAAATAGCATTTGGCTTTTGGATCAGTGGTGTGGTCTGGGAGTTCTTACAGCATTGCTTGGATTCTGTGGGTCTTACTGCAGATCTTGCCATGCCTGACTTGGCTAAATTGATCCCTGTGAGTGTAGTTATAGCTGAGAATGAAGAGAACCTCTCAGAGTTTAGGTATTGCATAAACTGTGAAGATTATTAGGAATTTAAGGGAGGCTTTTTGTTGTGTCACTGTGCACCAGCACAGCAATGTATGGACTGGTCTTTTGCAGCATGAAGGGCTCCAAAGTCAAAAGCAAGTATTTCTTTGTGCACCTTTAAGTTACTTGCTATGTGTATTTTTGGGAGGAGAATCAGAAACTAGCCTTGAAAGATCTTTAAACTGGCAGTCACAGCTTTCAGGTGGATTGAGAGCAAGTGATAGAGCCTCAAATAGTGCAAACCACAGGCTGGCTACAGATAATTGAAGTAGTACTGATCCTGCTTTGTTTATCTGAGATAAAAATAAGTTCCTCACTAGAGTGGTGGCAAGAGAATGAGGCATAGTCAGCTCTTGCCAGCGCTTGTCATCATACCTGCTACTGAAATAAGCACAAAAAACTGAGAATGTACTTTCCTGCCAGCCTCTTTTCCAGAGAATTAAGTTTTTTAGCACAAAGTGGGTAAGCATCAAAATGGTTTCAAGCCTACAATAGCTTTTGATGAAACTGCTGCCCAGGCTGCCACAGAAGTAGTAGTATTTGAATTTGCAGAACAATTGCTGATCAGAAGTTCTAGAGGTTTGTTTGTTTAAAAATGAAACACTTGTGTAGGTCATAAATCAGGATGTTCTTAAGCTTGAAGAAGGTGTGGATGTGAACAGAAATAGCAATACTCTTAAGAGGGTGTCCTGATGGATCGTGCTTTGCTGGGAGTGACTTAGCAGCTTTCCAGAATCAACCTGGAATATTCTTATGAAAGCAGGCACCACCCAGAGCCGCTTACCCTGAGTGCCGCGCCTGAGCTCGCCTCGCTTTACCTCACACTTCCTAATGTAATAATTCTGGGAATTTTCCACGTGAGAAAAGAAAACCAATTGTCCAAGGAGCAGCAGAATACGCGATGCCTAAATTCCTGGAGGTTTCTTTCCTTTCCCTCTCAAAACTGTCTCCCACCTCTGCTTCACTAACCTCCCACCTTCCCCTGAGGACTGTGCTCCTCCTCTCCCGTGGGATGTTCAGGTACCAGAGCAGAGCTCTCCAGCTGGCATGTTCTGGCGTGACTGGCCAGCATGTACTAGCTGATTAGTCATCCTGCGGGCAAATTAAAACTGAGTCCTCTCTAACGAGCTTTCTATCTTCAGTTAGAAATAAATACCACTCGAGTTCATTTCATGGGTGAAATGTACTGCAGCCTTCAGAGGTTTGTACATACTCAGGCACAGAGGCTTTTACCTGCTCAATCGTCGAGGGCTTTGCGTACTCGATCATGCCGGAAATAAAAGGGAGGAGCTTCATTTAGCTGTAGTTAAAAATAATGTAAAAACTGAAAGGATCTGTAGGAAATAAGTAAACAACAGCTAGTATTGTTAAAAAAAAAAAACCCAAGCAACCAATCTATGAGTGCCAGAGCTTTCACTTTCGGAAGTTTCTTCAGCTCAGAGCACTTGCTTAGGGGTCCCTTGCAGATGGTTTCAGGACGCAGTATTCGAGGTGGGGTCTCACAAGAGCAGAGTAAAGGGGGAGAATCACCTCTCTTGACCTGCTGGCTACGCTCCTCTTGATACATCCCAGGATGAGGTTGGCCTTCTGGGCTGCATGAGCATTACCCATGCTAAAGTTACTTCGTTTCTGAGGGCCTTCAACTTTCCTTCCCTCACTTTGTGTGGCACAGAGGCAGGGTGCTAGGGTCTGTCTGTTGTACAGTCAAGAACAGAAGACAGGCATTCAGAGCGTGAGTGGGCCCCAGTGCTGCAAGCTGACAGATGCCTGTCATTTGTCATCCGACTGCTCATAGTGGGATTAAAGTTACTGTTTCCCACCAGTTAAGATGCTGACTTCATTTGCCTGTATGTCCGATTTTATAATAAGCACTGGTCTGCTTCCTTTTGCATCCTCCTTTCTTCTTCATCTTCCACCTTAAAACTCTTTTGCATGTAAACAAAATTAGCCCACGGTGAGGATGGGTGCACTGTGACTAATAGGATGCTCCTGGCACCGTTCCCTGGTACTCCTTGACCATCCATATGTGGCCCTCTGGGCTGCCTTACAGCAAGAGCTCCTTCTGGGGGAGCCCAGCTCTTATTGCCGTTTGTATCATTCCTTTTCTTGGCTGCTCCAGTGATAAGAGTGAGAACTGACTGACTGGAGTCATGACCATGACAGAATCAGGCCTGTGTTCTTGCTTCTCTGTTACTACATGAAATTCATAAGCCTCTCTCCTGTAGTGGCTCCAAGGTAGTATTGAGTGGCACCTAGAGCTGGATCATACCAACTGTAACTTTACTGGTTTCAGTAAAACCTTACTGATTTACCTTTGTAAAGTACCTGGCTGTAGGCTTGTAGCCTTCAAATTCTGTTAGCTGTTTTGGACTGTGGGGTCCAAGAGAAAACTGCCATTAAATCTTTCATTGGGGTAAGGACATGTAATTCTGGTGCTTGTTTCTCAAAGTTCTTACTACGTGCTTCTCCCACAAACTCATTTATTAGTGGTAAAATTTCAACTGGCTTCTACTTGCAAAGGCATTCTTTATGCTTCTGATTTTATCGGGCCATTGCTTACTTCATAATAAGCTGTTCTACAAACTGTGCCATTGTCTGTTGCCAGGAGGTGGAAGGTGATGTCGTGAAGGTCCAGTTACACTGCACTGTGAGACCAAAACGCAGATGGTGATATGAACCTACACCACCTATCACAACACATTACCCGAGCTACTCAGGTGTGAGGCCTCATGTTGAAAAGAAGGTACCTTATTTCAAGAACCTGTTTGATTTTACTCATGACTGGGCACTAAAATGGCATGAATGGTCATTTAGAAACACAGCCTGGGAACCTTTTGCGTGCTGGTACGTTTGGAACAAAATCTTTTATTAATGGGAAAGTATTTGGATTGTGGGATGGAGTGGAGAAGGGTGGGGGTGCAGGGAATGAATAGATCAGCAAAGGTCCTAAGAATAGAGTTAGGGAATTTTATGTGCCTAGGGGGGTGAATTTGATCCAAACAAAAATTTAGTTGCTCAAACCTGAATTGTAGAATGGTAGGGGTTGGGAGGGACCTCTGGAGATCGAGTCCAACCCCCCTGCCAGAGCAGGGTCACCCAGGGCAGCCACACAGGAACAGATCCAGGTGGGTTTGAAAGTCTCCAGAGCAGGAGACTCCACAGCCTCTCTGGGCAGCCTGTTCCAGGCTCTGCCACCCTCACAGTGAAGAAGTTTCTCCTCATGTTGAGGTGGAACTTCCCATGTTTCCCCTTGCTACCATTACCTCTTGTCCTGTCACAGGGCAGCACTGACAAGAGACTGGTGATCCAGTCAGACCCAAAAATACATTACGAAATGAATGTTGCTACTGAACTATCTGATCTGGTCTGAGGAGTATTTATTACCTTGTTTCTGTAGCATGGGTAGCTTTTAAAAGATTATCAATGACACCTACAGCACTGAAGGGTGGCTTCTGACTCATCTAATAGGAAAAAATCTGATTAAATTATATCAGATACATACACACAAGTTATATTCAGGAAGATCTTTTGTATTTTTACATATATTTGAGTCACTTTATGCTGCTGAGTTTATTTGAGTGTCAGGATACCCCTTTTTATTTTGTATGATGATGTCCTTTACAGTGTCTGGTGGACCATGAAAATAAATTGGAAGCAAAACATTTAATGTAAATGAAGGGACCTTGGAAGGCATCTGCATATCGAAGTATATAATAGGATTATTTTCTTTTTCACCAAAGGAGCATTATAATAGTAAACAGGTAAGAGGAGAGGATTTGGTATATGGAGTCAGTTCTGTTGTATACCTAATCTAGAAATGCTGATAAACTTCTGCTTAAGGAAAAGGTTAAAAACCAACCCAAGATCTGTGATACACAGAGCCAGCTGCTCACACTACACATGTGAGGAACATTCCTTTCTAATCTTTGGAGGTGATCAGGTTTTGCCCTGACATGGGACCCTGGAGTGCTCAGATTACCCGAGCCTGGCTCAGCAACTGACTGTTCTTGAGTTGCCAACTAATCATCCAGCCCCTTAAAAAAAATCTTGCCATCCATATGTGGTATATTCCTGTTGTAGGGAATGTGCTGTTACTCATATCAATCCCTTTTATGGTAAACTGGATGTCCTTTGGTTTGAAAGGTGATTCATTGCTTCTAATTCCCCAAAGCAGAAGTCTGTTTTCATTAGGAACTTCATAATTTTCTGGAAAGGTTCCTTTTTCCCCCCAGACAGAGCGATTCTACTATTCATTATTTTGTACTGTAGGAGAATCTTGCTATTTCCATTTGCTTTATTGCTGGGCTTTGCACTTGTCAAGCATTTACTTATTTTAAACTGAAATAACCGAAAGAACTCTAATGTTTTCAATAGGTTTGTATATGAATGTGTTTAATCCTTCTGGACAGAAACATCAGAGCTGGGAGGGAAGATTAACTGTTTGGCACCAAAGACAGAGGGGAACAATTCACTGTGTCTAACACATCTGACAGGAATCGCTGTGTTATTTATTCCTAACTCCACACAGGACTTTTCCTTGCTGCTTTAGATGTTCTGGCTAGGTTAATATTTTCTCCTAATGACAAGATAAATACAAATTTTGTGCTTTGTTTCAGGGTTAGAGAGTCCTCTTAAATACCATTCTCAAGTCACTGTTAAGTTTGACAGGACAACCTTCAAACTTCCCCTCCAGACAAAATTTTTCTGTCCTTTTGAGGGAAGGGCAGGGAGGAGTTCTGTCCCGAGGGCAGGGAGTTCTGTCCCAGAAACCACAAAAGCCCCTCTGAATAAAATGGTAGCACTCTAGCCTGGAATTCTTCTTCTGAATCCTTTCATCCAGAGGCTCTGGTTCGGTCTGTGGGATCCCACTGACATGGGGCCAGGTTGAACAGTGGCAGTGCTGCACAAAAGGGAATTCTCTTGCCAGGCTCAGGAAGATGAGTTGTAGTTGCCTGATGGTACTAGAGTGCTGACTTGCAGGACTTTGTCTCAAGTGTAGTTGTGCTGCAGTGCAGAATTAATACTTTCTCTTGCCCAAACAGGCAGTATGAACCTGAGCACCACAAACCAGGCAGCAGAGTTCGTGTCACAGAAACGATTCGTGTCAGAGCCTGCTGGAGCAGAGCGGTGTGATACACACGCTGCTGGACTGAAACAGATGTGAAAAAAGAGCCAGCTTCAGATAATGACTCAGTGGACCCATGGGCACAATTCTTTTGTGACTAAATTGTAGCTCCATAAACCAGGTACCATTAGGAATGTTACAACCATGCTTCTGTTACATTTTGCTCCTTTTATTGAGTGTATGGCTCATAAATGTGCACGTTTAATAGAAATATGATTGTGTGCCTTCTTTCCTTGCTCCTCTTTTCCTTAAGTACTACCAGCTCTCAGTTTTCTTGGGGCTGGATAAGACAGAAATGGGGTAAATGGGATGAATAAACAAGCAAACTGGTGAGCAAGATATGTTTGGGAAAATGAGGAAACTTCCCTGGCTGTGGAAAAGCGAGATCCTCTAGCTGAGCCAGACGGGGAAGTGTGGATGGTGAAGGTGTGGCTGTGCAGCTTTTAGGTGAAAACTGGTCTGCTGAAGACACTTCAGATGATTCTCAACAACGTGGTCAACCCACAACCTGGATAAAGTCACCAGAGACATTCTGAACAGCTGGCTGTCAAGCAAATGTGTGGGTTTATGCTCACAAAGATGCTCAGGATTTGTGAATGAAGACAAGGTGAAGGGGAAGAAGGTTGAGCTTCTCAAATCCACAGTTCTGAATGGGGACACCAGCCTTTTTCCCTTAAGAAGAGAAACTCTAGCAGATTGCACCTCATCTTTTAGTTCTAGTGCTTATATAAACAGTATTTACATGCTTCATTTTTTATTCACCCAAGTGTGCTGTTTATATTTTTAATTGCTGTTGTGTGACTGGGATGGATGAAGTAATTTCTGGGAATTAGAGTAACATGTCCTGCTCTGGTGGGGGGTTGGACTTGATGATCTTTGGAGGTCCTTTCCACCTCCTACCATTCCGTGATCATGATCACAGCTGTGATCACAATGGGCACAGACTTGCACTGAGCTTCTGGTGTATCTGGTGTTTCTTCCCCTCAAAGGCACACAGCAGATGGTTGTGTGAGATGCGATGCAGTAGTGTTATAGAGCACGTGCAGTCTCAATAGGCTTGGGACAGGATAGACTTTCTCAAGTCTTTTGTGACCTTAGCACCCAAATAAACAAAAGAGTAGCTCTGGGAAGACAGTTCCTGCAGCAACGTGGAGATTTGGGTCTGCTCAGACCTGTTACAGCAGCCCATAGGCAATGCTTGGAAGGCTGTTGTAAATGGGAACAGTTCCTAGCTGACTGGCAGCGTAACTAAGCACCAAAGAGCAATCTCTGGTTTTGTGCCAAAACAGAGCAGATAGGGATTTGGATCCTGCAAAGGAATGTGAAAAAAATGTGTCAAAGACACTCATCACAGTAGATCTACAGTAACACCTGCACATAGCCCTGCACTCAGCCATTGCACTTAAAATGTCTCCTCTTTTTTGAGACACTCTACCTTTGTCTGATAGTCTTTTTTGAGAGACTGTTTCAAGTACCTGTCCTGCCCCAAAGAGTACTGTTGTAGTCACATGTTTTGTGTAAGTAGCAGGGTTTTAAAGGAGGCTGTTGCATGCCTCGGCTAAAAGGTCAGGCTCTGTGTTGAGGTATCACTATCTGCGTGATGCTTAAGTGGGACAGTCCTGCACTGCCTCGGAGCCTGGCCGAGATCAGAGGGGACATCCGCTTACTGAGAAGCAGCGCAAAGTGCAGAGGTGAAGCCTGACCCAGGAGGTTCACGAGCACAGTTCATCATTTCACAGGCTTAGCAGCTTGGTTTTGAAGACAGCATGTGTATAAATGAGCTTATCACAGCTCCTCAGCTAATGAGCTCTGACTCTTGCTGCTGCACAATAACTGGGGCACAGAGCTGCACTAATGCAGCTTTGTTGCTTCATGGCCTGGAGCTGGCTCATCATTCTTAGATTTGTGTGCAGTGTTCTGGCCCCACACCATGTTCAGCACAGTCAGAGCCTGTTGAGGTGTCTGCAGCCATCATCAGCACAAGAGTGATTTGGGAGGCTGTTTGCAGTGTCCTGGAATGACTTCCAGATGAGTCAGGTTTCTCTGCTTTTCAGAGCTCCTCTAGTAAGATTTTGGACAGTAAGCGGGGTGTTCTTCAGGCTTGTTACTCACCAGCATCTGGTAAAGAATAAAATTGCTTTGTTCTAGAGAGAGTTGAGTTGAAGACATGTTGCTGGATTCTGAAGCAGTGACAAAAGCTGATTTATGCTACTGGGGTTAGTTTGGGGTGGATTTTTTGTTGTTTTGGGGGTTTTTTTTGAGTTTTTTTCTGCTGTGTTTGGGGGTTTGTTTGGTTTTTTTTTGTTTGTTTGTTTTGTCTTTCAACTCTCTTATGAGGTGTGTGACTGTGCTATTTCAGCAAGGTGTCATTTTCCAGTTCATTGCTTTGGAATGCCATGTGGGAAATGTGCACTTGCCCTGCAAACCACTCTAATGGGTAATTGGGTAAGTGCAGTTTAATGAGAGGAATTAAATTTTAACCCCCAATGTTTCTGTAATTCATCTGTCAAGGAATAATCTTTATGCTATAACATAAAACGTTAGGGGAAACAATAAAATGATGAGATGAATAAATTACCATGTACTGGACATTTGTGTCAGATGTGCTCTTTCTTCTTTCCAGTTGTGGCCATTATACTTTTGCAAGAGAAGAAAATCGTGATGGGCCTCTCTTAAGCAAGGTGGAAAATCTTCTTGGGTTTCCTAGGGATTAGAAAAAGGAGGAGGCTTGGATTCATTTTGCCTGGCTTTGGTGATCTGGGCTGCTTACGTTCCAAGATCAGAAAATGACTTGTCAGAAGGCAGAAGGTTTTGTCTGAGTTAATAGTGAGGGGAGCTGCCTGCCTCTGTGGCCTGGCACTGGGGAGGGTCTGGCAGAGGAAGGTATTTGTCAGTCTGCGTGACTGCTTTTGGCTCTTGAGGTTAGAGGATGTCTTATGTTTCCATTTGATCCCAAGAATGTTCTGTCGCTGCTGTCCATTAAAAATTAACTCACTTTTCCTGAAGCAATGTATCCAGGCTTATTTCTGGTTTGGATAATGGCAAGTCCTTTTGGACAGGGCTTTGGTGCTTTTACTGTGGGCCACTAAATGGAGAAGTGTGAACCCAAAAACTGGCTTTCATACCTTAGAGATGGAAATGGACTTGTATCTGTTATAGGCTGAGAGCAGAGCAGGCTTTGCAACAGCCTCTCTAGGTACAGATAGATACCTCTCTAGGTACAGATAGATACACTCCCCCACTGTACAGGAGACTGTTGACCCCGTCCAGGCTGTGCCCTATGACTCTATCCTGGGGTAAAACTCTCCCTTATGTGGTTACTGGCTGCAGTTCCCCAAACTAGTAAGATAAGTTTAAATCTTAGTTACTTCCATACCCCAGAGCTTTAGCAGACTGTGTGTATTCTTCCTCATGGGGCAAGCACTGAAATCCCTAAGCTGTGTTGGCATCTACAGGTGCATTCTGTAATAAAAATCTGTATGTAATGTAAACCAGTGTTTAATCTAGAACCTTTTTCCCCTCCAAGGCATGTTACCATCTCATCTACTGTCAAGCACCTTGCTGAGAGCAGAGTCACTACCCAGTGAATTAGTTTATGGCAACAAGTAAGTCCTGTTTATTCTAACTGAGCATGTGTTTACATTTTAGGACACCTACATAGCACTGCTTACTATTTTAATAAAAGTAGGGTTGAAATGTTATTTATTTTGGAAAAAAAAGTCTTGCTCGTGACACTGTTGATCAAGAGCTTTTTTGATATATTAATGTGAATGCTTTTAGGGTTGGTTAACATAAATATTCACCTCTACTGCTGACAAAACGTGGAGCTTTGGAGAAATATATAAAAACATTATATTGCTCCTAAACAGTCTCTAAAAACAAAAGGGGAATTAACTGGTTTGGTTTTTGTGGTCTGTTTGGCAAAATGTCAGAACACTGTAATGCAAGTTACATCCTCCATACATAGCTGTAAAATAAACAGCAACTCTTGCCAGTGTTCCTGCTTACTCTGAAAGGAGGAGAAGAATGAAGAGCTTGTGGTGTTACCACGTTTCTTTGCAGAAGGGTAGGGAATCCAGGCAATATGCTGATTGCTCGTTAGAGGTCAGTAGTGAAGCACGATGGGAAGGAAAGGCTGAGCAGTCGTTTAGAGAGCTCTCTTCTCTTCTGTTCCAAAGTTACTTTACTGGTTTTGAAACAGGACAAAAAAGAAAATCTGGTTTCTAGGTATGGAATTTCAATATATTCTCTTGAAAAGAGATTTCAGGTTAAAATGCACGAGGCTATAGTTCCTGAATATTGGATTAAATATCAAAGTCATTAATTCCTTGGTAATATTTATTCCCTGTTATAGCAGAGTACCTGTCACTTGAATGCAAGCTAGATAATTTTGCAGGCAGATGCAACAGATTTTAAATTACAAATTAAAGGTGCAATAATTATCTCAATATACCTCCAAACAGGCGTACACTACGTGAGTGAAAACCATGCTGCTGCCTTAAGGACAGGGTCTGTGGCTCTCCGCTTCTGAGGGCTCAGCAGATGGTGAGAACACTCCAAATGCTTTTGTTTTTATGACCTCGGTTGTATTTTAATGCAGATGCCAAACATAGGATGCTCACTTGGTCATCAGTGTCCCAAAAGGGTTTCTGCTCTTCCAGTTTCAATATGCATCATTAAGACCTGTCTCCTCTAAGGCCCATTATGGCCCTGCTCCAAACCTTACCATCTTAAGACTCCACTGCCTCCTTCTGACTTTGGTCAGGACCCTAAAATAATAGTCCCCAAGAGACCAGCAGTTCTCACGGTGGAAATGGTGAAGCAGTTGAACAGTTTAAAACCAGTGCTTTTTAACATTCTTGAATAATTTACATAATCTGAGAAAAATTAATTCTTCTGCAGCCATCTAATTCTAGAGTGAAGAATCACTGTGCTTTTCACTTGGGTCTTAGGGACAGAATTATTAACCTACTAAATCAGGTCCATTAGATACCATGCAAAGCTGAGTTATTTTTCAGGGCTTAATAATGCAAAATCAATAGGAGCGTTCACCACGTTCTGGTGCTTTCTGAACACGATCTGAGACAGTTCTTCAAAAAACATCAGTGCTTGGGCTCCTGTGAACTGCTGCCAAGGCAGTTCCCTGGAAACTGCTCCCAGAGGCCTCTGCAGTTGGTTATATTTCTTCCCACCCCACTTGAGGTTTTGCCCAAAGCTTCAATTGAGTGTTTCAGCCTTTAACATCCAATAATAAAAATGACAATCAGTCAGCATAAACATGTGCCTCTCTCCTAGGAAAGTTCAGGGCCTTGTTTTATTTCTTTTGAAAAGTTTCTATGAGGTTTCAGATAAAGATAGAAAGGGTGCCCTTAAGAAACAAAAAAATCCAGTCCTTGTCTTTTCTTCAAATCGTTCTTCTTGCTCCTTCTCTCAGCTTGGCAAGCAGCTGGCCTCTTTCCTATTGAAAACCAACAAATCCTTCTTGATGGCTTTTTCTGGGAGTTAGAATTACCTCTACAAAGGGAATATTCCTTCAGTCAATAGCAGGGATATTTACCCATCTCCATCCCCTGTCCTTTCCAAGCTATCTGGCTGCCATCACACTGATCTCAAGATATTCCATTAATTTTATTCTTACTGTCATTTTGGGTTTTGAAAAAAGGCATGGCTTGTGTTAAACATGGTACATAAAATACCTGCAGAAATCAGGCACTCAAAACTGAGTCTTGCTTTGATGGGCAGGACACTGTTAACTGTTTATATGAAAGTAGCAGGAAATCCATTAGCATCTTCTGTTGGCCATTCTCCTAAGAGATAGTTTTCTTTTCTAGTTCCAGGGACATCAACGTTTTTAAAGTGGGGTGGTAACCAGGGAATTCAAATGGATCTTCAAAGGATCTCAGAGACTGTCTGTGTATATTCTGATGCTGGAGTTGGTCCTATTTGGTGGAAGACAGCTCAAGATGAAGGTTTAATTGTGGAAAGATCCTAGCAGGGAGCTAGCTAAATAAAACAGAGAAAAGTGTTTGGAATTTGACTCATTACATGGGCTGCAAAGGTGGGAAGCAACTGTCTATGTGTTTAGGGAAATAGAGATCTCCCTGCACCCCGGGAAAAAAAGCTAGCCTAAAATTATTCCATTTTCCCCTGTATGTAATGCAGTCATACGTGTATTCTGAGGCAGTGGGAAAAGAAACCCTCTCAGTTACCATGCAATTCTCTCTTCCCTCCTCTCCTCTATTCCTTATCTCTGCTCTTAACCAGCCTGTTGGGTACGTTTGGGCACAGTGCTGTGCAGGTGTCTGTATTCCTGATTGTTCCCAGCATTTCTCTAGTTTTGTGGGCAAAACCCCTCAATGTGGTGCATGGTGAGGAACGATGGGGCATCGTGTTCCGATTCCACACTGCTTTGACTACCTTTCTATCTGTTTCTAGGTTAATTCAGCAAATACAATGCCAGATTTTATGCTCTGCTAGATATGACCTTCATAAGCCAGCTAGATTTAAATTGGTTTGAACTGGCATTTGGGTTCCCTGTGCCCAGGGCTGCTGTGAGAAAGGAGAACAGCAGCTACAGCAGGGAGGGTGTCTTGTTCTGCTCATCAGTCCCCTTGAATAAGTCTTTTTCCTTTTTTTTTTTCTTTTTTTTTTTCTCATTAGTACTGAGAAAAAGGAGCAGAAATGCTCAGAGATAGTGTAATATCATTTCCCAGTCTCTCACATCATGCTTCTATTGCACATGCAAGAGAAGTGCCCGCAGTGCAGTGTAGAGATTTCCAATATTGCTTTAATTGAGCTCACAAGGGCAGTCCTAGCACTTGCCTGTGGCAGGTTTCAATTGTGGAGGACATACATTCTGTAGCTATGTTTGAAGTGTGGGGAATATTTTTTTTTCCTACTTCAACTTTCAGCACTTTACAGTATCATTTGGTCTTTTTATCCTTATTTCTCTTTCAGTGAAGCAGCAGGGAAAACGCGCTGGTTTGCCAGAGAATTTTAACTCTCAGGTACTGCTGCAGGTCATGTTAAAGCCACTCTGACTTCCCAGGCAGCCTGGGTTTGGCTCAGTGCAGTTGTGCTGCAGTTCTCTCCAGGATGTGTTCACTCCAGGATGAGTGTTGTGGACGTAACTCATCCTTGCCTTGCATTTTGCTGGCACTTTCATCAATGTAAAACATGCCAATGTCTTGAAAATCCTGGTCTGAAAACCCTTTGCACCAATGACAGGTTAGTTTTTTCTCAAGTGGTCTCAAAATTTAAGACCCAATCCAGAGGCAAAACAAACCTTATGTGGAAGAGGAATGGAAGGAAACCAGCCAGTCTGTTTAGCTGTCTTCCTATTTATGTTATCATGTAACCATTTATGGGGAGATGATTGAGTAAAAGACTATTGAACACTTTTTTTCTTCCATTCTTGCAGGAATATTTTAGTATTTTCAGCACCTGCCTTATAGGGAAACTGGAAACCTCAAAGCTTTAAGCTCTTTAAGACACTCTAGGTTTATCAAATATTGTTTCTTTCTTTACTTACATTTCTAAAAACCTGTCCAGATCTGTCCAAATTCCAGGATCACTTTTTTTATCTGTTTTCAGGAGGGAGCAGAGTCAGGATATAATACAAAGGAATACTTCTGGGTAGAGAAGAAAATGGTCATTACACGATTTCCTTCCTTTCAAAACCGCTCTACTGAACACGAAGGTTGTGTTTCCCTTGTGTACAAATAATCAGACTAGACTCAGGCTATGCTCAGTAAGATCCTCTTGGGGAATAAGATACTTTTGCCAAACTACAGTAGAAATTGTTCCAGTGATTATTTCAGTATTTTTTAAAAAATTCAATATTTTTATTTCTGAAGATAGTGATTTCACACCATTCCTTCTCAGTTGTCTATAGTGTAGCCCTGAAAAGCTTTGTTTAGACATCTGTTATCTGTAAAGCAGAGGATCTATCTTGCTCATCTGTACCATCAGCATCTCACAGCAGAGTGATTACTGAGTGATCATACCTTAGACCAAATTCCATCATTCTCTCAGTCTCTGAAAAGAAGTTCCACTTTTGGAGTCTTTATGTGATGATTTGAGGACTAAATCTTTTTGAAGATGAAACTTGGGAGTGTTGAGAACCTACACACTGGTCAGAAATACAGGGCAGTGAAAAGTTTTGGTTGTTTCTGGCAGGTTTGGTTCAAAATCCTTTGTTAGAAAATGATCAGGGACATACTAGAGATACAGTCGAGTGGCACTGGAATTTAACAGCCTTACAGGTTTTATTTTTAACATTTACATTATTTATAACTACTGAGGGCTTTGGGGCACAGTTGGTCTTAGCTGAGATGCTCACCATACAACCCGTACATTACAGCGGCCTTTTGCTGACTGAGGATTTGCCATCAGGCCTTTGTTTCAGGTGAATGCAGCATTAAGTGTCAGCCTGGAGAAGCTGGCAAGTGATTATTTGAATTCCAAACAGCCAAGGCGATTGTAAAGGTACTTTAATACCTAACACAGGCATAGTAATAACCCCCCTCTAGTTTCAGAACCGCTCATAATTTTCATTTGTTCATTCAACAGAGATTAATTGTAGAAAGCCCAGCAAAGTGATTCTCAGCCACCTGACTGGTTTCTGCAGAGCCAAAGCAGCTGGAGCACTCTTGCCTCATAACTCATCCCGAGGGCCCATTACCATTAGTCACGCTAATGTCCGATCGCACCATTAGCTTAAGCGAACTCTCGATCAACATCCATTTAATTCTTCTTTCATGAAGAATTGTTTCTGTGAAGGACAGGTGGCTGGCTCTAGCCCTGCTGCAAGTCTGAGGGAGATGTTGTTTCCTTATCAAAGCTTCTGATTAAAGATGTTTTGCATATTCTGGTCTGTGGTAGAGACAGGTTGTAAAAAAGTGGGTAGAATTAGTGTGTTAAATAATAGCTTGAAAATCCCAAGTGATAATTACTGTGGGCTTAACTGTGGATAGTCCTTTCCCAGATCCCTAATGTGGGGAGAGTGTTTCTTCTCTAACTGCTGCATGACCTTCTCTGAAAGCTCAAAAATTACTTGTTTGTCCTTGCCTCAAAGAAAGAAGCTGTAGGGAAGATGGAAAGGATGAAGAACTGTGAAGCATTCCTTGACAGGCCCCGCAGCAAAGGTTGGATGGCATTTTTGGTGATCCATCTTGGGGGAATATAATGTGCAAAAATAAATGGTGCTTGACTCATCAAGCAGGGATAGACTAAAATCACATTCCTATGATGTTGTCAACCCAAATGTACTAGAACATCCAACAGCAAGGACCCGTATACAAAATGCAATGGTTAGAAGGTCTTTGAGGTGTTTCTCTTGAATTAATGCCCAGTTACATGTGGGATAGTCGTAGGCAATGTAACTCCGTGTTTGAGAGAGCAAGAAATTGAAGAATGCCATTATGCCTGCCCATTTCCACTTAAGCTGATCCTTCTACTCTTGGGGCTTCACAGTTTTTCTAGAAAATGCTTTATCTGGGATGGAGGAAGAAGGAAGTGGTACGAGCAGAAAAACATCTCCCAAGTGCAAAATCCCACCCTTCAGAGGCAAAGTAGGTTGGATCATGGGTGATGACAGTGTCCCAGGATCCTCAGTAGGAAGTGCAAACACACCACAGCACTACTAAAGTAACAATGCCCTCAAATCAACGAGAAACCCATACGTGAAATCCCTCACCCTTATGCCAAGTGTCCTGCACTGATTGGGCAAAGTTTTAATTCTTAGCTCTGGTTTGTAGGTTTCTTCTCCTGACACTTGTGCTTTAAACATATTTTAAAGCAATCTGTGTTTTGAAAAGTCGAAGTGGTGCCAGTTTAGAACACCAGTAGAATGGGATAACTGTTTCCATTTAATAGCAAATTAACTGAAAAATGCAGTTTAAGTCAGAATTGTTCACGTGTCAGGTTTGGGGAAGAAGAATACCTGGAAAGGATGATGAAAGCATTTGGAAAAGTGTCTTTTTGAAGAGTACAGAAGTTTTAGACTGTTTCTCCTAGTGTTTTTTGTATAAACACTTTTCTTATATTTTACTTTTTCCTATAGGAATTTATATTCCCTTCTTGCTGCCATTGTGCAGGAAGAATGTCAGGCATATTTATTTACTACATTCCAGTCACTGAGCTAAACTCTCAACCCCCACTGTGGGTTCTAAAGAACACTTAGTGAGATTTAAACACAGTCTACCAGATAAGCATGGTGAAGGGACATGAGCCAATCCCTTTACTCAGAATATTGGCATTGATTTTAACAAATTAATCTAAAAAAAAAGAAAATATTTTAGCTTCTGTTAGCCTGAGTTCTTTTAGGAATCTAATTATTTTTTCTCAAGAAGCAGCCCTCTTAAAATAAATATTCTGTGTTTAAAATACTATCTGTTGTGAAGTAGATTTTGAAGTGAAGTTTGAGCTGTTTCTTCATTTGGGCTCTAGGCTTGAATCCAAAAGTTCCAAAACTGCATTTGTTGTGCTTTCTAGTAGAAGACACCTATGGAAATAGTTCAGAGAGAGAAAACTTTCAAGTTGGGATTCATTTACCTTTCACAATCTTCATACCTTCAAATTGATAGAGAAAATGCAAACCCTTTTGTGATCTTATTTTCCTGTTCTGTGATTTCCTTACTAGCCATAGGAATCTTTCAGATTCCTGGAGGTAACAGATGACTGATTACTCAGTGGTGCAGCAGAATAAAGCTGTTGTAACCATAATTAAAGAGTAAATGTGTTCCACACTGCCCGGGCAGTGGGCGTTAAATGTGTTACACAGAGGAAGCAGACACCTTATTGATTACCAGATGATCCATAATAAATCAAGATACTTAATTTCTGCTGAGCATCTCGCATACAGATGTTAAGTTTAAACCTAGGGAAAATATTTTTAGAATTTATCAGAAATTGCTAGCTTCTGTTGTTAACATTTTCAAAGTACTTTTTGGCTATGGTCTTATCCTGCCTTTTTCAAAGAAATTGCAATTAAAATAGTCTTGAAAAAAATAAATCAAGTTCCTCAACTGAATGTATGTGGGTTCTTTTTTCATACAGCTAAATAAAAGATTTTGTTTGGAATTGCAGCCTCCTGAGGTAAGGCCCATTGGGACCAGCCAGTAAAAGATAAATCTCTCTGCCCCTGTTTTACAGGTCCCTGCCCCGTGTAACACTGAAGAGATGAGGACACTGAAGGAGGTGAAGTTTCTCACGTGCACACCTCAACATAGCTCTGGAAAGCTCGGGCAGTACTGGAGGATCAGCACTATTTGTGAGGATACCCAGCACCCCTCCCAGCCCTTGGAATAAGATTCTTTGGACGTGCTGCCAGCATGGTTTGCCTAACCCATGCGGTTCCTGCAGAGGGAAGGCAGGATGCCCTGCTGAGGTATGCTGACAAGTCACTGATTCTGTTATTTTGGGGGGCTCCTCACAGGCTGGCAGTAGTAGGTGGTGTGGATGTTTGGTTTGCTCTTAGTAGCTGTAGGAAACCAGGTCCAGGAGGAAGATCTGTGTGTTGTGCGGTAAAGGACCCTGACAAGAAGGGCACCATGACCACAGGTTTTTACCTTAGTGCAAGAGAGATGAGCTCCATAAAATTCCAGGCCATGAGATTTTCTTTTGTTCTCACCAATTTTGATATTGTCACCATCAACTATTGGGCGAGATAGATTTTGATGTCCACAGCCTCCTTTGCTCTGGGACATTTTAATAACAGTCTTGATCTTCCTGTCTAGAACAGCTTCCTTAACAAGCCCTGGAGGAGTAAGTTCAAGTCATGATCCCTACAAGAGCTTAGCCAGCTAATCAGGGAATAATGACCTAACAATAAGGCAGCTAAAAACAGCCACGTTCAGATATATATGTATTTAATGTATGTAACTTACAAATTTGAGAGTATATTTTGCTTCTTTCCCTTTCTATAATGCTTGTAGCAATTTTGTAGGGGGTTGCTGCTTTTGCTCCGTTCTGACTACACGTTCATAAAATGAAATGGTCAGATCAATATAATCACAGCAGTGAGCTTGTGTACAGGTACCTTAGCAATAGAACTTCTATTAATGGGATTAAGTTTGCTGTAGTAAGAGCTTTTTTACAACTGTTCAGTAGTTGAGCTGGTAGATGTAAGTACACGGGGACTTGGCATTGCAGCTGTCTCTTGTGGGGAGGTTTGTTCTATAAAAATTTAAACTTTCCTTGGGAAAATTCCTGTTTTGGAAGGAAGTTTTGATTCTGTAAGAGAATTGATATCAGATCAGGGATTTCCCTTGTGGTTTTAACATTTTAAGTCGTTGACAGTACTGCGAGTACCTCAGAGGCATTGCCAGGAGGTGGCAGCGAATGGCACTGTGCCTGCTCAAAACACAGTTCCACTCTGTTACAAGTTTGCTCCTTAGAATAAATGTTTGAGGTTTCCTAAGTCAATAAATCCAGCCATTGGTCAGCTTCCAGGAGCAGATTAACCTTCAGTTTGCAAAAATTGGGCACGCTACTTATCCTTCCCTTTGTATTTGGGCTGTCGTAAGACACCAGCAGCACTGCAGTCCAGTCAGCCTCTTGAGTCTGACCATCTGTAAAGCTGTGGAACTTAGACAAAGCAGCAAGAGTAAGGTAAAACTGTAACCTGGCAGCATAATTACGGGAAGAAATCATATTCATAGTATATCTAAGCCTAAAAGCACCAGAGCTTGATTAATAATCAATTTTAATTACTGTTTAGAATTAATGGCTTTCCTGAATTGCTGACTTGGAGAATGATCCAGAGGCATTTTCCCCCTGCTTTTTTTCAGCTGCTACTGACTTGACTTTGAAGATAATTTAACACTGTGAGCATCATCTCATAGTCCTTGTATTATCTTTACTTCCTTCTTGAATTTCTTTCACTATGACCTAAAAATACCCAAACGCAGCAATAGCTCAAGGCAGTGTGGTGACCTCTAAAGTTTGTTGCTTTTGTGCCATCCAGGAATGGATTTGCATCCCAAAATGACACCTGAAATACTCCATAAAACTGAACTGTCCTGTGGTAGGTGCTGTATAAGCAGAGTCTAGAGAACTAGGTACACTGAGGTGACCAGAAAAATAAGGTCAGAGTTGGGTTTAAATAGAGAGGATGACCAGGATGTATTTTAATGGATTGATTTACAGAACCAAACTTTCCCTCCCTTGACTTTTCAGTATTTTAAATTTTAGTTCATATTTACAAAGTTTTGTTGTCATTTTTGTTACCTGAGTTTTCAGGGTGGTGGACTTTTTCCCTTGTTCTGTTGCGTCTGATGGGTCTGGGAGGTACTTAGGTGTTACTGACACTAGGTGTCAGACTAAGAATGTTTCTGGATAGAAACAAAAACCTTTGCCAGTACAGGAGAATAAGCTGTTCCCAGCACATCCTTCTCTGGCTGAACGCTCTGAGTCAGTAGGAATTTTTGCAGTGATTTTAGTGTAGTCGACATTGTTCCCTTAACGATTCACTCCTTGTAGAATTGCAAGACATGGACACAACCTGCTGGTTTGGCAGCTGCTTGGGTTTGGTGTCCAAGGAGCTAACTGAGGGAAATGACATTTCCCTTGACATGTTGCCCAGGCTTTTCCAAGATTTGGATATGGACTTGATCAGGTTTTCCAATACACTTTCACAGAATCTTAGAAGGGGAGGTGTTGGAAAGGGCCTCTGGAGATCATCTCACCCAACCCCCCCCCTTACTGGCTAAAGCAGGGTCACTAAGAGCAGTTTGCCCAGGATCTTTGTAAGCTTCTGCTGGACTCTTTCCAGTAGTTCCTCGTCTCTCTTGAACTGGGGAGCCCAGAACTGGACACAATACTCCAGATGTGGCCTCACTAGTGCAGAGGATAGGGGGAGGAGAATCTGTCTTGACCTGCTGCCCACACTGTTCTTCATGCCCCCCAGGATACCATTGGCCTTCTTGGCCACAGGGGTCCATTGATGGCTCATGGTGAACTTTGGTGCCCACCAGAACTCCCAGGTCCTTCTTTGCAGAGCTACTCTCCAGCAGGTCAGCCTCTCACTTGTACTGGTACAGGGGGTTGTTCCTCCCCAGGTGCAGGACTCCATGGTTGGCCTTGCTGAATTTCATGAGAATCCTCTGCCCAATTCTCCAGCTTGTCCAGGTCTCTCTGAATGGCAGCACAGGCTTCTGGTGTGTCAGCCACTCCTCCTGGTTTTGTATCAGCAGCAAACTATCCCTTCTTCAGGTCATTGATGAGCATGTATTCTAGCTCCATAAATAAAAGTACAAAGGAGCAGTTCTCGGCGTTCAGGAGGACAGATCCTGTCCAGATTCACATGCTCTAAAACCCAAAGTCAGTCAGCTGGTTCCTGTACTTTGGCTGGGAGTATTTGTTATTCCGTGCTTGACACCAAGCCCTCAAACCGCTGGTGAATCTCCAGCTGCTGCCTCTTCCCCTTTATAATGAATTTCTTGGGGACACATAGATGTGTAGGAGGGCAGCGAGAGATGTGGAAGAACAAGCCCGGTGGTAGCAGAAAGGATTGTTGTACCAAGTTCAGTGTGGCAGAGCTTCCAAATCTTTTGCCAGGAGCTTCTCTACATACAGCTGTTTGTTTAAGGTCTAATCTAAAGCTTGCTGATGTACAGCAAGCAGCCTGGGCACTGCTGGTGGTGTACTTTGGATTAGGTGTGGACATGAAGAGACAAGTCTGTGCCTGAAGTGTTTGCAGTTATGAACAGAGGAAGTAGATGGAAAGATGAATGCAAGGGACGACTTGAAAACTGTATTTATTTTTCACTGGAGATTTTCTCATTTGAGTGAGTAATTTGTTCAACAGGTGTCTTATGCCAGCTCGTGCTGATAAATGCAAGGAGAGGGTTTTTTTGGAAGGTTCTGAAAGCTTTTAGAGATAAAGCCTTTATTCATTCTTCCAGCCTGATGTTCTGAGAAAAGGGTTGAAATCTTAAACACTTGCAATTCTCCAGTAATGTGTGATAGACTCGGGCTGAAAGTGCTATAAAACTTGTTTACAAGGACTCAGAGTGAAAAAATAGTTTTATTTAAAATGCTGCAGAGGAAGAAGGATCAGACAGCTCCAGGGCCTGACTTTTTCCTGTCTCTCTGCGGGGATAATGCACCCAACCCCGCATAACTTGAGGCCCATTCCTCTTGTCCTGTTTCTTGTTCCTTTGGAGCAGAGCCTGACCCCCTCTGGCTCCACCTCCTGTCAGGAGCTGTCAGAGCCAGAAGGTCTCCCCTGAGCCTCCTTCTCTCCAGGCTGAACAAGCCCAGGTCCCTCAGCTGCTCCTCACCACCCTTGTGCTCCAGCCCCTTCCCCAGCTCTGTTGCCCTTCCCTGGCCACGCTCCAGCCCCTCCATGTCCTGCTGGGAGTGAGGAGGCCAAAAAAACCCCTGGAGAATGCGGGCATCGATCCCGCTGCCTCTCGCATGCTAAGCGAGCGCTCTACCACTTGAGCTAATTCCCCTTAGTATGTAGATGGCTTAAATGTCTCTAAAGCAAGCCAAGTGGTTGGACAGACTGAAGGAAGAGAAAGGATGCTTCAGTTCAGTGCTGGACAACCCTGAAGGGGAATTTTTTTTCATATCTAACCTAAACCTCCCCTGGTGCAACTTGAGGCCGTTTCCTCTTGTCCTGGTGCTTGTTCCTTGAGAGAAGAGCCTCAGCCCCCCCTGACTCCAACGTCCTGTCAGGGAGCTGTCAAGAGCCAGAAGGTCTCCCCTCAGCCTCCTTCTCTCCAGGCTGCACAAGCCCAGGTCCCTCAGCTGCTCCTCACCACCCTTGTGCTCCAGCCCCTTCCCCAGCTTCATTGCCCTTCTCTGGAAGATAATGCTTGAGAGTCAGTGTCTCACAAATAGTAAAGCAAAAAAACCCCAGCTTCTCCTATACATATTTTTCCCTCTCCATGCAGGACACATGATGAATGTATATAACAGGCATATTTGCCTGCTTGCAGCAAATATGGGTATCATAAAGTGTAGCATGTTCAGTGTCTTGTGCTTCAGAGGATGTAGGAGAAATGCAGGAAGTTGCGTGAAACAAACCACATCACAAACCAGTTTCTCCTTGATGATTTGATTTCCTTCTAGTAGCTATCTAGGGGCAAAGGCTTCTCAAACCACTGAGTCTGAACAAAAACCCTACAACATTTGCAGCAATTTGTATGCCAAATATTTGGCTTGGATGCGCTTCTGTATTTCACTCCAGAGCCTTTCTTCTTCACTAGTACTGCATTAGCTGTAATATTTTCTTTGTGCTGCTTCTGGTACCTACTCCTGCCTGTACTAAAGCTCTAAGAAATGATGTGATCCTCTGAGCATTGTTACTGCAACCAGTGTGGACTGAAAACCTGACCTGAGCTGGTCAGCTTCTTTCTGCTGATCCGTTCTGCCTGCTTTTGGAATGATTTCTAAGCTCTTAAATTTTGCTTATTTTAGAAAAGCAACTAAATTCAATATTTTTCTAAGGAGCAGTGGCTCAGAGTTCTGAGAATAATGTTTACCAACAATTTACATCAGCAGTGAAAGCTAACCATGGTGTGTTCTCCTGTGGCTCTCAGCAGAGCTGACTCTCAGCTCTGTTTCTCTGTGTGTTTCTTAATGGACCAGTACAGTTCCAGTGTCAGTTATGGTTTTGGTGGCAGACACTGCAGGTCCTTGGTGACTCGACTTGCTGACACCCAGATCCCAGGAAGGGGAGGGCACCGAAAGGACCCTTGTATGTAAAGGATGGTAGATGCTGCTGTGGGACCATAACTTAGGGCTTTAGGATGGCAGTGAAGGCTAGGACAAGGAGAGGGGAGGGAACCTTCTCAGAACATGTTACATTTTAATTCCCTGCTAACTATCAAACCAACTGTTGTGTCCCTAAGAAAACATGTGGGTGAGGTTCCCCTCAGTGCAAGTGTATGTGGAAGACAGATGAGACACAACATACTCAATACAGGAAAATTTGTTAGTTAGAAGGTTTGCAATCCTGGGTTAAAATGAAACATTCAAATGAATGGGGCTCAATTTTCTAATTAGAATGCAAGGGCAAAAAGCGGGGCAAATCCTTACATAAACAGCTTTCCTCAAAGATAACTTCATTCCATCTGCAGATACCTTGCAATGCCTTGAGTTTAAAACAGCAACAACAATTATCTCTTGCAGATTGCTATTTAATCCTCTCTAACTCTTTTTTTCCTTTTTTTTTTTTTCTGCTGTGTAGCTTTTTCCTAATACAACTCTCATTTTTTTAGTAGGATTCCCTTTCTGCTGTTTATAGCACCAGTAATTTCCCCACCTAATATTTTCTTCTACTCTGCCCTCCAGAGAACCCTTTTTGCTTCTTGTTTTAGCTGTACAGTCAATGCTCCAGTTTGATCAACCAGTTTGGCTGTCCCTGACCTACTGCCTGTTACAGCGTAAGCAGCATCTTAGAAATGCATTTCTGTTTTGATCACCTGAGAAATGTTCAAAACTACATCTGCTCAGGTTTTAGAAACACTTTGATGTGTGGGTACATTAATATTTTCCCTCCTGGCTTAAAACGTTTCAAGGTTGCCAATTTTTCAAGTACTCAACAAACCAGCTGGAAGAAGCGGATGATTTTTTTGCCATGAACTTTCTCCTGTGATTTGGCAGAGTTGCCGTCAATGAAAAGGAAGCGTAGAAACGGGGGACAGATTGCATCTGTTTGAGTCCCAGGACTGTGGCTTAAGAAGACATCAACTGCAGTCTTCTTGTCTTTTTTGTCTACTTCTCCCTTACTTAAGCATGCCTAGAAGAATGTGCCCATTTTTGGCATCTTTCACAAACTCTTCTTAATTGGACACGTGAGTGCCCAGAAAAGCCGTGCAGAAAACTCAAAGCACAAAGCAGCACTTTCCAGTAACCAAATGACAAGCTGCTGCCTCCTGCCTGACTCTTCTCTCACTGATCATTTTGGCATGAGGTTTTATCTTTCTTACAGGCCCCTTGAAGTACTGGAAGGCTGCTATAAGGTGTCTTCAGAGCCTTCTCTTCTCCAGGTTGAACAACCCCAACTCTGTCAGCCTTTCAGCTGACTTTTTTTTTTGCTGTGGCCTTCTCTTGTGTTCTCCTTCATCAGTTGTTAGCCTTGCTACATGGGAGAACAGAGGTGTTTTAAGAATGCAGAATTGGGTTTGTGGCATCATTAGGCAGCATTTTGAATACAGGTTCTTATCAAATAGGGAAAAAAAAATACTGGATATTCTGAACACGTGTTCTGGTTTTAACCCTCATCCCCTTGAGTGTTATGCAGATAATGCCATTGAAAGTGTTCAGTTCAGAATCCAATGGACTAGAGGACAACAGCCTAAAATATCCCCAGGACTCCTCCTGGATATGAAAGCAAAAGACAAACAGACCCTTCCAGACAGCAGTGCAGTACCTTGTTCTCACTGCAGTAGCTCTGTGCCCATCTGCCGGGCAGTATCAGCTGTCCCAGCTGCTGCATCCTTTCCAGTGAACACAGCATCCCTGATGCAAACATGCAGTTCTTGATGTGCCTGTTTCCCACCTGACCTCTGGCCAAATGACCCTGCTCAGAAAGGGTACCTGTTTTGCAGGGAGAGACTTAGAACCATAGAAGTGTCTGGGTTGAAGGGACCTCTAGAGCTCATCCAGTCCAACCCCCCTGCTGAGAGCAGGGACATCCTCAACTAGAGCAGGTTGCTCAGAGCCTTGTCAAGCCCCACCTTGAATGTCTCCAGGGATGGGGCCTCAACCACCTGCCTGGGCAACCTGTTCCAGTGTTCTACCAACCAACCAACCTGTTTGTTCCAGTATTCATCTTTTGTAAGCATCATTTTTATGGCTTTCCTAACAGTCTTAAGTATCTAGGTTCCATGCAGGAGTTCTGGGTGATACAAAGGTAGAGTCAAATTTTGACTTTGCTCTGCATTTGACTTAAGGAGCCATCAGGACTTCCTAGTGTCTTGTACTCCAAAGAAGTTGCTCAGAATAACTATAACAAGAAAGGTGGTTTTCCATCGTGTCAAACATACTGCTGAGTCTCAGGCATTATCTCTGAGGATCCACATCATTCAAACATCAGTACCAAGTCCAATAGTTACTTGGCTATTTTTCTTCCATCAGTACAGAAAAACTTTTTCCCCAAACATCGTGTGCGTTGGTGCTATTGCTGGCACAGCAGAGGCCTAAATCTGTCTCACATCCTTGTTAAGATGAATAAATAGTTATGAATCAAGAAAAAATAATTTGCCTGTACAGATACATGGGGTTCTGTAACAAGCACATAATTTTCTAGTTTTTTTAATTCTAAGTAGAGTACTAAGTCCATTTTTCTTCATTTTGGAGCATATAAATCTTAGATTAATCAGTAACTTTATCATCTCTGATGTTGAGAAATCTGGAACTAGCCCCAGGAGACCTCAGGAAAAAAAATCTGAATTAATGCTTAACTCCAAACAGTGGAGTTTTTCCTCCAGGTTTCCCTGTTTATCGAGTTATCTTGCATCTATTATCAGACACTGAGCAGATGCTAAGTAGACTATTCAGATTGTAAACACAGCTAGTTATACATTGAGATGTTTTCCTTGTGTTACATGAGCCATTTTTTTCTACCAAATAATCAATTCTCCTGTTTTTCCAGATATTTGGTTGCATTGTCTGCTATATCCAGCCTGACCTTCTAGATCCAGAGTGATTGTTATATAAATTTATGTTTTTCTTTGCTGTTTTTACTAGGGAAAAAAAAAAAGAATTCCATTAATTTCTGTGTTTAAATAATGCTAAACTAGGAATTTTTAGAATAAAGTAAATCTGTAAGTACCCACTGCTCATTTTTGAATCCTGGTACATGTTTAAGGATTATTCACATGTGTGACTCAAGTATGTCCAGCTGCTAAGTAAGGGATTGTTTACATAAGAAAAAACTTACAGAACAGGTCCCAAAATAAGCTGTAGGTGCTGTGGAGGATTACCTACTGCTGACCTTTACTGCAGCACTAAATCATTTTGCTGGAGCGTGGCCAGAGAAGGGCAATGGAGCTGGGGAAGGGGCTCGAGCACAAGGGTGGTGAAGAGCAGCTGAGGTTCCTGGGCTTGTTCAGCCTGGAGAGAAGGCTGAGGGGAGACCTTCTGGCTCTGACAGCTCCTGACAGGAGGCTGGAGCCAGGGGGGGTCGGGCTCT
>JANIJG010000491.1:48238-63660 GCA_024611175.1 Megaceryle torquata | reverse complement strand
GCTTTCTGTACTTCTGTACTGCTGATCAGCTGACTCTGCTCTGCCTGGGGACATTTTGATAACAGCAATGGTGATGCACCTGGGCTGGCAGATGGCCAAGGCAACGCTACCGTTTCTGCGCTGCTGCAATGGGCAGGCTGGAACTCCAGTGTGAACTCCAGCTGAAGGGACTGTGACCTGTGGATGAGTCCATGTGGGAGAAGGATACCCCAAAGCGTCTGTGGATAAGTCCATGCTAAAGCAAGTGCATCTCGAGGAGTCTGTGGCCACGAGTATGTCTATGCCACAGCAAGTACACCCAAGAAGGGATTGGGGCCCAAGGATAAATCCATGCTGGAGAAAGTACACCTTGAAGCATCGGTAGTTGTGCATGACATCATACTAGAGCACACCACAGCATGTGGCCATGGATAAGCCCACAACACATGATAGCATTCCTTAAATAAGACTCATCTCTGCAAGAAAGTACCACCCAATGTTTTGTCAAATGAAAATGGTCTGCAACATTTCAATAATTCTATAGGTAATTAACTATAGCAAAAGAGAAACATGAGCCAATAGTTTGAAATACCACGTCAGGATTCAGTTCCAATACAAAAGAAAGAGCAGGAAACGTGGGCCTAATTGCTAATTGCTGTACAATCACTATGCACCTCTTCCTAGGTGCCGGCGCTGCACAAAGACATCGCACCAAACACAGGGGCTACTCCTCTGTCTTACAGTGAAGATTATCCCTCACGTTTCTGCTCATCTCTGTAAAAAACTGAAGGGCTGAGATGTCTGTGAACTGACCTTTGATAGACTGACTGAGTGAATTACTAAATTAATTTTTGTCGCAGTAACCACATCAAAAATCAGCACAGAAAATTGTGGTCAAATGTTTCTAGGGGATTAATCCATAAGACATGACTCAGTATTATGTTTTCTCACTATCCAACCATTTCCTACATATTTTCTTCTGACAACATACTGTAGTGACCTCCAAGCTTATAGGTGTTTCTGGCTAGGCTAATCAGGGTGAGGTGCATCTTCTTCCCCACACGCTTCAGGGCCCCAGCAACAGAGTCAAGCACTCCAAATACAGAACATTGTGTTATTTCCTGTTCTTACACCTGAGCCTAGAGTAGTCTGCACCAGACCAGAGAACAAGTGCTGACTTGCCTGACCTGGAGCATGAAAAATTAAGTTGGAGCAGTTGGGATATTTGGAAGACTTGGGATATTTAGCAATAAAGTACTGGAAAATCTCTACTAACCCTCTGCAGAGTCCTTTCAAGGGTCAATAGCAAAGCCAATTTGGATAGATACATGGACTGGAGATTATAAAAATATACACTAATTAGTTAACATTTGTGTCTTGTTTATTCCTTTGAAGTCTCATCCAATTTGTGTGCATTAAAGCATTCTTTGGTTTATTATTCTCACTGGGTACAGTCTGAAATTTGCTGTTTTGGAGGATTGAGATGGCAAATAAATGACTGATATTGAAACAAATGTCTGGAGACAATAATACAATTTTTTAATCATGTTGCTCAATTCCTCTTGTCTGTTTTTCGAGATGGTACATTATTTACTCACATCTGTTTCTACTGTAGATAAATCTGAGTCTTCACTGCTGCCCAGAGTTTGCACTATGCATCTGTCAACATTTATTTTTGACTCTTAACAAGGCACTATACTGAATTAGGTAGATATTGCCTATTTGGATATTCATTTCTTTATTAAAAACAGCAGAATGTAGACACATTTCTTCTAGGAATAAAAAATTGCATGCTTCTACTAATGAACAGCTTCTTATTTTGAGTAAATTTCCAAAGACAATAGCAAGCCCATTATTTGAACCTTGAAAATCTGAAGAAAGGTAAGTTGTTACAGAACTCATCTTAAGTAAATTCAACTAAAAATCAAATATAAAGATTGTCTCACATTCTGACTACTTAAAGATACATAGTGACACACTCCTAATGATTAGACACTTGGAACTTCTCAACTTGAAAGGTAGAATTTATGAAAAGAGATAGAACATTCTTGGACTGCAAGAACTTTCTCAGAAAAGAAACGGTGCTCAAATTCAGCAGACTGCATTTACTTTGTCCATTGTTTTTTGTTATGAAACAATACAGGGATGATTTCTTTTATTCTGCACTTCAAACAGCATGGAGCTCTGGAATTGTCACAGTTAAAGTAATTGAACTTCTTGAGGAATTTAGCTACATTTCCTGTTCTTTCTTCTCCCTGTGATGGAGTAGCTTCACAAAGTAATGAGTGAAGAGTAGTGGCCAGAGTGGTGGTGACTTTGACTTCTATGAAAGTATATTTTACTTTTTTAATTTCATCAAGAAATTCCTTGCCAAAGAAAACCTCCTGTCACTCCTCTCTGTCCTCCCCCTTTACAGACTTTATGAAAAGAAGTCTGGCAGTGAGGAAAGGATGTGCTGCAGTGAAGTGGGGAATTTTCTTATAAGTTCATAGATTATTGTCAAGACTACATTTTCAAGTGCTTTCACCAACTCTAGAGCTTGCTAAAGCAAGATGAAAACTCTGAGGAGCTCTTCCAGGTTTTCTCCAGTGTCCTAGGAATGAAGAGGTGTATGGGCAGTGATGAATCAGTTGCATCAGGTTTCTCCCTTTTCTCATTTGCTCTTTTGCTCTTACCATATATGTTTTATGCACAAGAGAGACACAGCGTATCTTCTGTTTGTAAGGGTCTCTATCACATCATCTCCTTGCTAAAGATGGAACAAGAAGATAGATGAGCATACTAGAGAAAGGTTTTTGATGTCCTGGATTTCTTTCCTTAACCATACCAATAGACACTACTGGAGATGGGTCACTAGGTTACAAGGCCCTTTCACCTGTATAGCTTTTATTATGTTGTAATCACTGATCCAGTGTCCTCAGTGCCACAGTTTTCATTATTGTATATAAATCTCCAAGATAGAATCACTTTAAAATAGTTTAGAAAACAGTCTCGATTGTTCAGGGACCACCAGTTTCCACTTTGGGATATGTTTAAGGCATTCTTCTCAACATTGCTCATTTTTCTTGGCAACTATTTTCTTTCATTATTCCATCCAAGTACACAAATCTCAAATCCATTTTTCAGTCTTGTTTCCTAAAAAGATAGTTCCCTCTATAGACATCTTTTATCTAATAGGCAATTTTAATGAAATATAAAAGAGAGACAAAAGCCTCCAAGAATATTAAATTCCTAAAAGTTTGTGAAAAGAAATGTCTAGGTGAGAGGAGAGAATTTTAAGTGGCTATTTCTTCTGAAGAGCTGCTTTGTGTTCTGCCCCATGGAGCCACACATCATTGCAACATATCATAGTTTTTCTGACTTACTTCAGTTACAGGTTCTTTATTACTTCGCTTTCTCAGCCAATAGCATTCAACTCTTTACTTAGGAAGTGCACTTGGTGAACAACAGAAGTAATTTCCTCTTAGTAGACTTTCTATCATTTCCCAATTCACCCCAGTCTTCAGCCTATTGCAAAAAAACTGATTTCTATTTACATCAAAACTCTTTCAGGGTCTTTGAGAGGTTTAGAAAGTTTGTTTAAATAGTGTCATTAAAAAAAAAAAAAAGAAAATAAAAGAAAAAAGGGAACATTTCACTTCTGTATAGTGTTTCAGAGATATTTGGCAGACTTCCTCTCGTACCATGTTATGAAACTGCAACATACACACTTAGTCATCATGAATCTGAGAATAGTTCTGTTTCATTTCCAAAAATGTAAGTCAGAAATCCCCAGTGCTTGGAAAATAATTTTGCAAACTTAGGGAATTAAATGCAACTTGCAACTTCATTTTAAACAGAATACATTCATAGAATTGTCTAATTCTAACATAACAAGTATTTTTTTACTTAATTTCAGTGGTATGTGACCTCATACTTTAAATGGAGTTCTTTAGAAACAAACATGTAGTAGTATCTTTAAAACTCATGTGACTATTGATGTCAGTTCTATCTGCAAACCAATGGGAGCAAATTTTTTGTTTCTGATTCATGTCCCATTAGGATTGTGCAGGCACATTTCTCTTGGAGCTTTTCTGTTCCTGCTGAAAGCATAATCTAACATAAAATGTAGAGAATTTCCAGTACTTGGATATACATATCTTGTATGGAGTTTGGAGAGGGTGCTTTTTCACATTTTTTTTCAGTCAGTTATCCCACTGACTTGTGAAATACCTCATTTGTGAATTGTATCATCAGCAGTAGATTTGTCTCAAGAGAACAAAACAGTACAATCAATTATGCCAATGCACTCCGAAGAAAACATTTCTTAGAATAGCAGTAGATCTCATGACCAGCCTTTATATGCTTCAGAATAACATGTTTCTGGATATCATTAGCTTATCATACAGATGATGATTCTCAAGAAAGATGAGAATTACAATTACTAGATGTTTCATCAATGGGAAAAATGCTGTACTCCCTGAAAGGAGACATGAGACCACATGGGTGGTTCAGCCCATGTTGATCTAACACATACCACCAGAGTCTGAGTCCACTGTCACATGACTGTTGATGGTAATAGACAGTGTCTGCTGTGTTAGGCACTTCCAGAGAATGATATGTTCTCACCTTCATCACATGCAAAACTTGATAGGACAATTAAAAAACCAGAACTTTATACATCTTTAAGTATGTATCTTTTGAAGCAGGATTTTGCATCTTGAACTATTACATCGCCTAAACCTATTTTCATTCTCAGTTTCATAAAAGGGCTATGCATTTCAGTAGTTCCTGACTCAAATAATATCTGTTCTCTATATTGAGGGCAGATAAAAGGAAGGTTATGAAAAAATAAGCAGCAGCTGCCAGGACTGTCAGGCCTGGAACAGACATGGACACAGGGATCTAGGAATGCTCAATCCAGCCACCTATGTCTGCCCTTGCTGTCAATGAGAGGATCACCCCCCTGTCTCTATATTGGCTGTTAACATCAGGCAGTGAAGGTGCTAGACACAAATCTTTATGAAAAAAGCATATTCCTCTCTTTCTGTGAGTGATGAAACCAATTTGGCTTTCTCTCACCCACCATGAAACAACAGAAAAAAGCAGTAGAAAACTTCAAATGAAATGCACAAGCATCCTTAAACTTCATAAGAAATACTAGGTGGCCTACCATGAAGTTAAGCAGTTTCAGTCATGGTACTTGGAGCTGATGACTTCAAAGTAAACACTAGAAGAAAGCAGAAGCAAACGGCTTGTAAGTGTTAAACGACATTAGTTTTTCCAATGATAGGTCCAAATAACAATGATGGCTCCTATTCTTCTATGTAAAATCTTTTGCAACCTATCTCGTGGAGAAACTACCTTACAACTGTAATGTGAATATGGCTGGAAAAGTGAGCAGCAGAGGTGGTTTACCCTCCATTCCTACTCCAGAAAAAAATTATAATTATCCATCAATAACAGGCACGGGAGTAAAGCATCCCAGAGAGGACAAACACAACTGCTGCCAGAATAAAACAGGAGACAACATTATGATCAATGTGAGAAGGCTATCAAACACTATTTGAGATAATCATTAAAAATGGCCAAGAGGGCTCAGTGTCATTAGCAAACTGTTTGGTGCAGACCAATTTAATGGACCGCATTGGCAGCTTCAATAAATTACGGTGTTTCAGAGCAGCTGCACTGGAAGTCAGCTTGAGGGCAAGAGGAAGGATGAATCAATTCCTTTTAAAAGGCAGTTGCTACTAAAATTATAGTTTAGTCCACTTAAATTATATTGGCTTCAGGGACAAAATCTGAGATGTAAAGTAAGAAGAGCTGAAAAACAGTCTTGCTATCTAGTTACTTACTAAAAAAGTAGACCATCTCTATGTAGATATTACTTGATGCCTTATAACTACTTATATATAACTAACTTATAACTTACTTGATGAGTTATAACTATCTTTTTTGATTAGAACAATTTTTCAGTAATTTTTTTGTTTGTAAAGCCATCTTAGAACCCATCTACCATTGTGTGCTTAAGGCACTGCACATTCTGTTCTACTTCAGCTTGCAGCTTCAGACTGGATCAGGTCAGTGTATCATCACACTGTATAGGATCTGACATAGAATATTTTTCCACTAATTAAGACAAGGAACTTGGGCTTATTATTGTGCTCTTTTGCTTTTTTAACTAACCTATATTTATCTCCAAGATAGCACATATCCAGAGACAGTATAAAAGAGTTCAGAATGAAAACATAATGGATAACTACGTAACCTCAGAGTTCTCTATTTCTTAGTCATTCCCTGGTTCCTGTAACATTCACCATAAAGACTGCAGATGCTCTTTCCCATACACAGAAGCAGTTAGTTTCGTCAATCATTAAATAAATTACCATTGTTAAATGAACAGAGCCATGAACTGGGACATCTAACTTACACACAGGTTCATCTGAAGTGTGCTTTGTGAGTATAGAAATATATGAGTGAATATACATTAATGGCCCAGAGTAAAACAGTAGTATTGCAGCACAATTGGGAGTGCAACTCTTCTAGACATAACACAAGCTCAGTCATTTGAATGAACCTCTGCATGATAACAGGAAAAGGTAATGAACTTAATCACATCCTGCTGATGCACGTCTTTCTGTCCCAGGAGTTTTACTAGAGGTTCATTTTGAAATGAAACCATAGAGGAACATTTTGGAACATGACAAAATAACCTTGATATTTTTTGATGGAAAGATGATTTTTTTTTTTTTTTTAATGCTATTTCATTTGGATCTTCTAAATTTTGCATTATACTAGTATGTACTGGTAAAAATATACACTTTTCAATATTCTTTTGATTAAAAGAGAAATGCAAGGAATACATTGCAAAATTGCCATTAAAACACTTTACTTTCTACAAATATATGGAAAGTTAACAATATCTGGCATTTGAAGCACTCCTTTGTGCTCACTACTTACTGTACACATTCAACAGATTGTTTTCTTCAATGTACTGTTAACTGAGATGATTGAGTGAGACACATTAAGCCAAATTAGTAACTTGCTTTGTTTCTATCCTTCACATAGAACATCAGCTGGATTTTCCCATATTTTAATTCATAATCTCTTTTCTCTCCTCTCATATTGCTTTATCTCTTGACAACAAGAGATGAAAGATGGGTAGACACCTACTTCTCACGAGCAGTGATGGTTTATTGGCCATCTCACTAAGGCTGTTAGTTTTGTCAAAACATAATTTTGATGATTCTCAAGGGAAAGTAACACAAGAAGTAATCACTATGCAAACTGACACAAATTTATTTACATAAGATAGAAATTGTTTCAATATATTATGTCATGACATTTTAGTGAAACACATGAACAGTCAACAAGAAACACTCAGTGATGCAGCACTCAGTGACTCCCGAATAGGGCTTGTGGTCAGCAGAGCTGTCACTCTTCTGTGACTCCCAGCAGTACTCCACATGTCATCTGAAGGAGCTATTAGCACATTTTCTATGGAGAAATCCCTGTGTTGTCCTCAGTATGTAATGTTGCCAGAAGAAGAAATTGAAATCCCCAGACAACAGTACAATCCCATTTTCTGTCTTAGGTTTTGTTGGGTTTTGGGGTTCTTGTAGGTTTTCTGGCATCTTCCACATGTACAGAAAATTACTGAATGGAATGTATATGTGAATACTCATCTACTCTGTACATCTTCTCATGGATATTCTTATTGAACTTCATTCTTTCCTCCTCCTCCTAAAGAGATTTTTTTACCACATTCAAAATTATATTCTAATTTTATCTGTGGTAAATGTCATCGCTAAATTGTCTGCATAAACCTTGCACTGGGAACTGTGTGAAAGTAAATGGTTATGTACGTGCTCCAATACACTGAAAAGAGGATTTTGGCTGTTCAGCTTGGCACGTGTGAAAGTGATATCACAGTGACATGCCAGAAAAGTTTCTCCATGGTAGCTGCTGGTGGGACTGAAATCTCTCATGACTTTCTAGTAAAGGTCCATTCTGAGACTCCAAAGAGTGAACATTCAGAATGGATCCTAAAGCTCTGAAATGACTCCAAGGCACTTTTGTCAATGTTAACCACTGTAATTTGCTTTAACATCTTAACCTAGCCAGAGAAATTGCGTTACGTAAAAGTACTTTGTTTGCCCTCATATATGCTGAAGATGGTCAAGACTCTGGCTGTGTTGTAATCTTTATGAACGTTGCCCTTGAATCAGCCTTTCTATCCTGTCTCATCCTACAATCAAGATCTCCATCAGAACACTTTTTTACGTTATAGAGATTGTGGATACCTGCTGCTTCTGGGTTCCTCGGTACGAGATCGACATTAATATACTGGCGAAGGTCTAGCAAAGGGTCACAAAGATCATTAGGCAACTGGAGCATCTCTCCTACAAGGAAAGGCTGAGAGAACTGGGACTGTTCAGCCCAGAAAAGAGAAAGCTCAGGGGGATTTTAATAATGTCTCTAAGTACTTGAAGGGAGGGTGCAAAGAGAATGGAGCCAGGCTCTTCTCAGTGGTGCCTAGTGATAGGACTTAGAGCAAGAGGCACAAACTGAAACACAGGAGGTTCCATGTTTCTGAACAGCAGAAAACACTTTTTTTACTGTGAGGGTGACCACACACTGACATAGGTTGCCCAGAGAAGTTGTGGAATCTCCCATTTTAGAGATATTCAAAAGCCATTTGAACATGGTCCTGGGCGACCTGCTCTAAGTGGCCCATCCTGAGCAGGGGGATTGGATCAGATGACCTCCAGAGGTGTCTTCCAAAGTCAATCACTCTGTGATTCTGTGTGAATCTAGTTACAACCTCTAGTTTGTGGAGCTCACTGGAAAGTCTGTCATTACTGTATTGGAATTCAAACCATGTGATTAAACCATTCAACCCCAGGCCTTACACCGTGTGTTAATGTTACAACCAAGGACAGCATTTGCAAAGGAAAACTTTAGTTCGGGGATTTTGTCTCCTGGGGTCTGGTAAACAATGTTGAGAAGGAAGATGCTCCAGAGAGCATTAAGGAGCAGAAACCTACTTTAAGCAACTAGCATCTTCTTCCCTTTCTCTCCCTTGACTACTTATCTTAAGAATAAAAATCTCATAACATTAAAGCAGCATTTGGGACTATGCCCCTAAAATTTACAAGCAGCTGTCCCAGAGCAGTGCTATACAGGATGCCAGGGATTGCAGATTGGCTTTTCAGCAGCTCATTAAAACAAAGCTTTTAGGGTCAGAGCAAGAGAAGTGTTTACTTGCCAGGAGCACACAGGCACGCAAGTCACTGCTGTTAAGGAGATGACTCACGGAGGAGAATGCTGGCCAAGTTCTGAAGCAACATGATATTAAAGCTTATACTGTGCGCTGCTGGTTTGCAACTGGCAGGAGTGTACGCTTCCTAACACAGTCACATGGGATCTGCACAGGGCTGTGATCACAGTGGTGCAGAGAGTTTTTGTTCACAGTCCCAGACAAGGCAAGGTGATCAATCAGGGTCCATCCAGGGACTCCCACAAGGAGCTGCAGGAGATGGAGGAGGACACGGGGCTGGAGGCAACACTACCACGCAGGTCCAACACCCATCTGGGGACCATGGACTAGGGACAGGTTAACATAAATACATAGAATCACAGAATGTTTTAGGCTGGAAGGGACCTCTAGAGGTCATCTGGTCCAACCTCCCTGCACAAGTAGAGACATCTCTACCTAGGGCAGGTTGCTCAGAGCCCCTTCAAGCTTGACCTTGAATGACTCCAGCGATGGAGCCTCCACCACCTCTCTGGGCAGTGGGTCTATCACCCTCATATTAAAGAACTTTTTTCTAATATCCAGTCTAAATCTCTCCTTTCCTAGCTTAAAACCATTGCTCCTTGTCCTGCCAATACAAACCCTTTTGAATAGACCTTCCCCTGCCTTCATGCAGGCCCCCTTCAGGTACTGGAAGGTGACTGTAAGGTCCCCCCGGAGCCTTCTCTTCTCCAGGCTGAACAGCCCCAACTCCCCCAGCCTGTCTTCATACGAGAAATGCTCCATTCCCCTGATCATCGTGGTGGCCGTCTTCTGGACACACTCCAATAAGTCTACATCCTTCTTGTGCTGGGGGCTCCAGAACTGGACTCTGGGTGACAGTGCATTGGGTAGAGACGCGTGGTAGTTTTCAGAGGTGCAGGGAACTGTACTAAACTGCAGAACAAAGTGCAGATGGTTCTGGTTTAAAGCCTGGTCAGTTTGACCTGTTCCTGTAACAGCAGCTAAGTTGAGGTTACCAAAGCAGTGTAACTGTTTTATTAGGCACACTAAACCCTCCTCTTAGCGTAACGTGTGGAGGTGCAGCGCTGCGCTGCTGTGCCCTTTGGTTTCAGTCTGGGAGCCAGCCTGGTCTAAACTAGCTCAGGGGCTCTGCGCTGCAGTCCACTGAGGGGTGTGGACTTGCCCGAAGACAGAAGCTCTTTAGTTTCTAGGTTGAGAGACTGAATTCGTCATGGTTTGGACCACATGTGAATTATAACGTAGATGTTACTCAGGAAAATTAATGCTATCTTATAACCATGGAGTGCTAATTATTCATCCCTCTGGAATAGTTTAAGTGAGTGAGTCTGAGAAGGGAATTAATGCAGCTAGGAAAACACTGCAGGTAATACATCAACCTCGAGCTCTTCAGAAGGTGTGAGTCACAAATCGTGCTATTAAAGTTGGGTTTATTTTTTGTTTCATTTCTTCTTGGCTTCTCTGGTCTTTGTGTGCACATCACTTTTTTTTTTTTTTAGCTTGGCAGAATAAGAATTTTTTAATTAAACCAGCTTTTTAAAAAAAGATACAGGAGCTTCTTGTGTAGCTGTATAACTGCAAGAACCAAGACTTGAAGACACTAAATATCAGAAAGATTTGATAAAGTGGTTAATATTAGCAAAGCTAAAGATACTGTTAGAATTATTTCACTGATAATTTTTCTCGGTCTTCTATGTAAGATTACTCAAACTGGAGGCCAGTAACTAGCAGTGTACCCTTAGGGGTCAGTACTGGGTCTGGTCCTGTTTAACACCTTCATTAATGACCTCAGTGATGGGACAGTCTGATCTCAGCAAGTGTGCACAGAGCAGTTGTTATACAGGGTGGTTGTGCTACCATCCTTGAGACCTCAACAGTCTGGAGAAATGGGCTGACAGGAACCTCATGAACTTCAGTAAAGATGAGTGCAAAGTCCTTCCCTTGGGGAGGTACAACCCTGGCACCAGGATGTTCTGGTGCCGCTCAGCTGGAAAGCAGCTTGGCAGAAGGAGGCACTGGGGCTCCTGGTGGATGCCCAAGCTGAAGGTGAGGCAGCAGTGTGCCCTTCTGCCAAGGCAAACGTGGTCCTGGACTGCATTAGACAAAGCATTGCCAGCAGGTGGAGGGAAGTGATCTTACTCCACCAGACCTGGAGAGCTGTGTCCAGTTTTGGGCTCTGTGGTTCAAGAGACAATCCAGCGATGAGCCTCTGAGAGGATGAAGGGACTGGAGCAGGTCTCTATGAGGAAAGGCTGAGAGGGCTGGAACAGGTGAGCCTGGGGAAGAGAAGGCTCAGGGGGGATCTCGTCAATGTCTGTAAGTACCTGAAGGGAGGGTGTGCAGAGGACGGAGCTGGGCTTTTCTCAGTGGTGCCCAGTGACAGCACTTCCACAAAATGAAACACGGGAGGTTCCCTCTGAACATCAGGAAACTCTTCCTCACTGTGTGGGTGACCGAGCGCTGGCACTGGTTGCCCAGGGAGGCTGTGGAGTCTCCATCCTTGGAAATACTTAAAAGCTGCCTGTGGCCATTGATGATTTATCACGTATTGGTATTTGCAGTCAGCTGTCTGTGCACAGGGGGACAGCTCATCAGAGGGAGGAGTGGGGGTTCGCTGCCACTTGGAATAGGCCCTAAAGACTGATAAAATTAATTCTGTTACTCCTACACGCTGAACCCTTGATGGATGCTTTTCTTCCCCTGATGCTTTCTGTAACTCCTTGGTGCCATTACCCAGCCAGGGTAAATTCCTACAAGCCTTTTAAGGCCGAGTGTTTCCAAGCTCTATAGGGGATTCAGTTGCTTTGTTGTTATTAGACAGCTCAGCAAATCTGCATACAAAGAAAAAATGGTGTTCAGAGGCAAAAAAAAGAAACCCAAACATTTGATTGCATGTCTGTTATTTAAGAGTAATTGATTTTCACTAATATGTTAACAAAAACAACGCAGTCCTTCCCGCCTCTCTTTTCACACACGCTTGTGTGCAAATAGGATGAGAAGAGCAACTTGAGAGTAATTTTTCTATCAGCTGTTTTGGAGGAAGGAGCAGAGGCAACAGCAGAACAAAAGCAACTGGTTGTATGTTGTTGCCTCACTGAGTGAGGAGCATCTATAACACAATTGATGATCTCCAGCAGTCCCTTCCAACCCCCACCATTCTATCGTTCTATGATTCCTGCTATTGTATTTGCTTGCCTGATTTTTTTCTTAAATTTTCAAGATCAGATTTAAAATCCTAGACAGGTATTGCTGTTGTGCTGGAAGGATTCCAGTGTAAGTAAAGACTGGTACATTTAAAAAGGAAAAAAAAAAAAGTGTTACGCTTCGAAGACTATTCAGTAGCTGTTAGAACTTGCCTTAATAGACATTTGAGTCTGTGTGTGATCACTCCTGCCATGGCTCTGTCAGCATTTCAGGCATGACAGCAGCCAAGCCAGGATGGAGATGTCTGTTGCTTCGTGAACTTGCTGAACGCAGCCGTGCTTTATGGATGGTGAAATATGATGTACGATAGTCAATTGTGAAGGGGTTTGTTTTTAACAAAATCAAAGCTCTTTACATTTTTCTTCCATGAGAGGCAAATTTTCTGTTTTCCTGCCTTAGCATTTTACAACAATTTATTTTTAATCTTAAAAAGAAAAAAAAAAAAAATCCAGCCACCCAATTTAGTTGAGAAATAATAACACCCCGCCAGGTCCTCCAAATCCTGAAGGCTTTGTTCTGAAAAATACCGAGGCTGTATTTTAAACCAGCCTTTGAGAGTTGGCAGGCTCTGATGACATGGAAAAGTGCACATAATGCGGTCACACCGCGCGAGCGAGTACCCACCTGAGTAAGGAATTGAGTTAGGACTCTAAGGGTGAGGGAATAACCGTTGGGTACAAGGAGCAGTGTCAGTCACCTGTTAGTGTTTGGTGACTTCCTATTAGTAGGGTAAGAGGAAGAGGGCTTAAGCAACTTTTAATTAATGATTTTATTAGAAGGAATGAAGGATTGCTTACACCTCTTGTCCTTTGTATTCATAGTAGTTAGTGGGCTCTTCTGAAGGCAGTGAGATCTTAGGAGCCAGTTCCATGGTTTGTATAAACCTGTGTAAAGCATCTCTTCACAGGATGCACATTTAACCCTTCTGAAATCTTCTGCAAGTAATGGAATGTTACTTTTAAATAATTAAATATTTAATCTATAATCTACACCATGAACTCCCAATCACACTCTTCAGGTCTTTTCCACAGAGAATACAAGGAAATATAGGTAGTATGGAAGTTTAAATTGTTTGCAGTTTGTTCTCACTAACTTCAAGTGTTCAGGTAGAGATCTTAATCTGGGTGGTAATTATAAATTGATTGCTAATCTGCCCTTCTACTTAAGGAGTTCATTTACTTCTTTTCTTATCACTTTATACCTTTAATGTTACCTGAAAGCGGTTTTAATCTTTCAGATCAGGTAGTGGCCACCTCCCCTCACTCATCTTTCGGTCTCTGGTGCCAGACCATTCTACTTACCACCTACGTACTAGGTTTTGCTCCCTCCAAAGCCTTTCAGGACTGTTCTTGGCAGCTGGCTTGACAGGGCTGCTGGAGACAAGACTGAAACGTGCTCTGCTTCCTCCAGACACAGCTCAGTAAACAAGCTGTGATCCTCTGCTTGGCCGGAGACACTGCTGCCAGCCTGGGGGGGTGCAGAGCAGCGTGATGAGTGGCAGCAAATAAAATACCCCTTTCTGGGTCTTGCAGTGACTAGAATTGCCTGTTGCTGTAATGGGAAGGTTTGTGAAATATTTCTCAGCTTCTATGAGATGTATGAAAAGTATCCTAAGCTTTGGCCTGGTGCACACATCAGTGTTAGCTAAAACTAAATTATATGAAGCCCGTGGAAAGGAATAATGTATGGCTGGAGTAGCTCAAGCTAGGTTTAACTTGCTTAGCAGTGATTAAAGCTTAAAAGAAGAAAAAAGGAGTTTTGCAGTGATTTATCATGGAATCATAGAGTGGTTTGAGTTGGAAGGGACATTAAAGATCATCTCGTTCCAACCCCCTGCCGTGGTCAGGGACACTTCCCAGTAGAGCAGGCTGCTCAAAGCCCCATCCAACCTGGTCTGGAACACATCCAGGGATGGGGCATCCACAGCTTCTCTGGGCAACCCGTCCCAGTGTCCCACCACCCTCCCAGAGAAGAATTTCCTCTTCAAACCTAATTAAAACTACCGGCTTTCAGTTTAAAGCCATCAGCCCTTGTCCTATTGCTACATGCCCTTATAGAAGGTCCTTCTCCAGCTTTCCTGTAGACACCCTTTAAGTACTGGAAAGCTGCTCTAAGGTCTCCCTGGAGCCTTCTGTTCTCTGGGCTGAACAACCCCAACTCTCAGGCAAGATGCTTCAGACCTCGGATCATTTTTGTGGCCCTCTTCTCTACCAGGTCTGTGTTCTTATGTAGGGGCCTCAGAGCCGGACATGGCTTCTGTGTTACCTTCATGCTAATCATTCCCAAATCTAAAGGTAATCATTCCAAAGTTTGAATAAAAAGTACATGTGTATTCTGTTTTAAGCAGGTGAAGTTAACAGATTTGATGTTGTGCTACAGGGCTACTCTTGTTTCTTCCACATGCTTGGAGATGTAAATAGCAGAAACATGGTTAACATAAAGGGAAAAGTGACAAAAAGAATTAATCAAAGAGTAGCAGCAGCAATCTATTATGAAGTGTGTTTTTTGTTTTGGTTTGGTTTTTTTCTCTGCTGATAGGTACCTAATATACAGGTGTATATGCTCTGGCAGGGGGGTTGGGCTAGATTATTTTAGAGGTCCCTTCCAACCCCTACTGTTCTGTGATTCTGTGTGGTATGTGATATTATCTGTATTGTAAATGTTCCTTTGTTTGCACAGTCTAAATGTTCTGTGTGACGTACAGATGTATGTCTGCATAAGCTGTGCTTGTCTCTTGAAACTCTTCTTTGTTCCTCTAAAAGTCTTTGTATGGGGGGGTGGGATTTAAAATGATGAGCGTCGTTTTAAGAGGAGGCTCTGGGTGGACCTTGTAACTGCCTTCCAATACCCAAAGGCTGGAGAGGGACTCTTCACAAGACTGTCCAGTGATAGGATCAGGGGAATGGTTTTCAACTGAGGGAATATAGGCTTAGATTGGATCTTGGGAAAAACTTCTTTAGTGTGAGGATGGTGAGACTCTGGA
>JANIJG010000491.1:27250-48138 GCA_024611175.1 Megaceryle torquata | reverse complement strand
GATTACCTCCCTGTCCTCCATGTGCCTTAGCATATCCTCCAGGAGGATCTGCTCCATGATCTTCCCAGGCACAGAGGTGAGGCTGACAGGGTGGTAATGCCCAGGGTCTTCTTTTTTACCCTTTTTAAAGATGGGCACAATGTTACCCTTTTTCCAGTCACAAGGGACTTCACCTGACTGACATGACTTCTCAAATATTATGGAGAGTGGCTCAGCATAGCTCAGGCAAGGACTTGGTGCCCAGGCCTGCACTGAAATGGGGCTCCTGGGCCCATGGTCAGGGCTGGGAGGAGGCTGGGCAGGGACAGTAGGGCCTGGCAGTGCTCTCAGGGTCCAGACATCTTTTTACCCTGTGGATAACAAACGATTGATCTTCCTTGGCCACATGGTGGCCTATGAGGATTGGTTTTGTATCTTCACAGCTACAATTTCCCCATTTCACTTGTGTTCTACTAACACTGACCCTCCAGGTGTGGAATGACCTCCAAATGTAACCTTCTCCAGCCATTCCCACACAGAAAATTCTGCTGAGAATCACTGAAGGTGACTTACAAAATGTGAAAAAGACAACAGAATTTGTTGGTTTCTTGAGGAGGGACTTACACCCACCAGCTCTTCTGTTGAATGAAAATTGGACTCAGACAATTTAAAGCCCTTTGATTTCTTAATTTGCTAGAAAATTTGTCCCAGACAGTAACTGAGGCATCCCATTAACCTTTAATCTATTCTTCTATGTTTTTCACATTTTACGACTGTTTACCACTCTAAAGCTTTAGGTATCTTTTACCTAGGAACATAATCATGAAATAACTGGGAAATCTGAAATAATCTTGTTTATCCCTTATTTAAAAGTAATCCCTGATTACTTCCTACTTTTCAGTTATTAATACAGTATTTCTTCAACATGATCTTAAAAAATGTTTGATGACATTATGGTACAATCAAATTGATGCTCCTTACAACTCCTTCCAAACTTTATTTTTAAAGTCTAAATAAACAAATAGCATTCTAAATCAGTTCACCTAGAAACATGTAAAAATTAATGTCCTTGTTTTATGAACTACTTTATAATAGGCAGATAATTTATATTTTTGAGGTCTTTCTGAGCAGGGCAGAAAGGCAGTGCATTGGTGAAAAAAACCCTGGGAGAGATGGGATCATTGCAGTGGTGTCACAGCACTGTGCCCCATGACAGAGAGCACACAGGAGGTGACCAGCTGCTCCCCTGGAGCTGAATATTGCCCAGAGAAGGGCAAAGCAGTCAGCAAGGCAGGAGGGAGCAGCAGGGGCCTGGACTCGATGTGGAATTGTGTGTCACTTGGCCAAAAGAGCAAACCTGATAGATGTGCAGTCACTAGTAGATCCAGACTAATTAATCACATAAGCTCAGATGATGCCCTGATTTCTTACAATTGCAACAGGAGACACGCAAGATTTCAGTCCAGTGCAGATTTAAGCCTCTCTGCAAAATGCATTCAGCCTATACTATTCAGTTTAATTTATTTAATTTTTCCTTTGCTGCTTTATTTACTGTATTCATACTTTGCAGCATCCGAATTAGGAGACTCACATGAGCAGGATGCATAATTACCATCTGAACAGCAACAAAATCCAAAATACAATCAGCTGGGCCTTTCAGAAAGAAGACAGAAATTTATAGCGCTGTTATTGTGTATTTACATCTCTGCAGAATACACCCAGCACTGCTACATTTCTCCCAAAGTATTTTATTCCACAAATTAGTAGCAATAATGCTCTCCTTTGCCCTAGGCCTGCTGTACAGAACATGTTTTCTCCTATTCCAGAGTCTGCTCCAGCATTCGGTACATCAAGTAACTCACAGAGGTCACATCAGTCTGTGTTCTTTGTAAAGTGACAGGCTGCCTGAGCATACTTCAAGGTGCTAGGTAATTTTCAATCTCCAGGCCTCCAGCCTCCCTTTGATCTCTATATATCACTCTCCACTTCCTTTTAATTCTATTCACATGTGCGTGGATGTAGCTGTGCAAAAACAGAGGTTATTTGTAATTAACCCCGAACTGAAGACGTGACCTTCTTGCCGAACACCAGCCCTATAACAGAGCCTCCTCCTCCTTTCCTGCCTGTGCGCTTAATTGTGCCTAATGCCTTCTCCACAAAGTGTCTGTGCCGCGGCTTGGGAGAGTGAGAGTGGCAGTGAGGGACCTGTATATGCCGAGGCAATGAGAATGTGCCTGATCACACCAAAATTACAGCTTGTTGAACAACCCGATTCAGCCAGATACTTAACCACACACTTAAAAATAAAATGTACTCTCGCCACTTGAAGTCAGTGGGACAGAAAAATATCTTACTGAGCAAAGTGCGTCTGACGAACTCTGTATGAATAGAGGCTTTCTACCATAAGAACTTAAATAACTGAGCTCATGAGTATTAGTCACATTTCTATCCTTATAAGCAACTATTACAACAGTGCTGAGGAGTCATGGACCAAGACCTCATTTTGTTTGGCTCTGTACAGGGTTGGGGAAAAAAAAAGGACAAAACCTTGGCAACATGAGAGACAACCAGCTAGGGAGGAGGAGATGGGAGCGACAAGGCACAGGGTGGGCAGCACAGCTAACAGCGGGCTCAGCCTGGCAGCAGCTTCATTGTCTAGAGACTGTGACAGGCACCCTGGACAGGAAGACCTCTCAGTGGTATCTGATGGAAGGTAATGAGACAGGTTCACCAAGGTGTGCAGCAAGCTCCTCAGAGGCAGCATGAGAGAAGACATAAAAATGACTGTTTGAAACATTAACAAGTGAATGTGGAAAACAATATCAGTGACCTATCAGAGCTGAGAGATGACACTTTCTGTGAATAATAGATGATCTGTAGGGAAGGAGCAGCTTTGAAGGGCCTTCAAGGTGAAGTCAAGTGCTTCACATTTGATGTGATACAAAAAGAAAAGCCAGCAGTGGGATGATGAAGGGATGGAGGGGAGCAAAGTGACAACCCAGTGGAATCAATCTTGCAGCAGCATGAAGAAGGCCAGGGAAAGGCAATATCCCTGCCCAGATCATTCTCTCCAATGACCACAGTCTCCTAGATGATTCTCCCCACTATAATGCATGGGGCATTTCCACTAGCACCTGGCAAGTTTGATTATTTGTTCTCAAATTCAGAAGCAGCTACATGATGGAGAGTGTACCCAGGATAAGGAGTATGATTAAAATGTCTGGAAAATACTAAAAAAAAAAAGAAATTAGAATTTATATTTAATGAGGTTAGAGATTAATAAAATAATAATCAGATTATCACAGGAAAGTAATCAATCATTGACTTAATTTTAGATTTTGATTCATGTTCATAATTTCTGAAGAATTTACGAGATAAAGGGGAATATTACTCCATTAATATCTGCATTTCATCAAAGAATCAATATTATACATAGGAAGAACGACTTACACTTCTAACATAGCAGTCAGGTGTAGATAAATGGAACATTAAACTGTACTAACAAATAGCTTTGCTTCATTTTTAGGATTTTTTTCATCCCATACAAGCATTTGTTCTTCCACCTTTTCATCACTCAGAATTACATAGGTGGTGTCATATTCTCCATACATTGAGCTTCTCCAATAGATCACTAAAGTTTAATCCATCACCTTCCTTGGCATGTCTGATTCCCCATACGGGGCATGTATTCACCCCTGACCTGTTGTAACACATTCTGTATCCACAAACAGAGACGTGTTTTGGTGCAATTTGCTTCTTTTATTCTGTTCTCCACCTCTTGCTAACAACCTGGAGCACTGACTGTTTTAAAGGAAATCCCAGACTTTGCTTCTTAACCTTCAGCAATACCCAAACAGCAGCAGGAAGCTAAGAGGTCTGGTGACCAACATTCTCCTATCTTTCGTAAGTACCCAAGTATGTATTCCAGACCTCCTCGGCTTTATTGCCTATCAGATTCTTTACAGAACATTGGTTTCTTCCAATTCTTTGCATTCAGATGTGGATTTTTCACAAAGAAAACAAGGCTTCTTACTTCTGTGAACAAGGTTCTTTATTCTTGTAGTGCAACGTTGCTACACTACTGACAGAGCCCTGCATTCGACACGGATTACTGCATTTGCCTTGGGTGAAATAGAAATGGTGAAAGAAAGACGCCCCATCTCCCTATTAGGTGGAAAAAGAAAGTATTCTTCTTTTTCAGCTGCTTTACATGAAATGAAAAGGTGATGGTTTAGCCTTCTAGGTGTCCTCAAGTGTACTATATTACAGACCTTCCTGAAAGCTCACTTCATCTGCTCTGTTGTTCAATAACCTCCAGGACACCCTGTTTCTGGAAATAGCGCCCATCGCTCAGCAGTTACTTGTCTCACATTGCCCTGAAGCATTTCCAGTCGTAGGAAAACTTTCCTGGATAAGCAAAGCCTTTAACTAGTTGCATACATGTGTGCAAAACATCAGCATTATTTACATGCAGAAGGTCACTGATATTTTTAAAGTAGTCAAATATCTTTTAGAGAAAAAAAAAAAAGTTTTATTTCCCAAACTCATAATTCTGCTTTCTTGTGAAGTTCATTCCTCTTTTACCTATTTTCACCCTTGTTTGCTCCTGACCCATCAAAACCAAGAGAGAAGAAATATATGCATCAGATCTAGAGAAGTCATAAGTATTCATGCCTGAGAGCAAACGGTGTCCTTGTAAGACCTCACAGTTACAAGAAAACCTTCATACTAATCAAGTGCTAAAAGAAAGATGTTACCAAAAACCCCAATAGTTTTGAAAAGTTCTGAGCAGGCAAACAGAAGTCAGAGCAAACACTTCTCCACCCTGCTGTAGATATAACTGAAACATATCAAAGCACAAAATCTACCTCCTTTGCAATTTCCAGGTGTATGTTTAAGGTTCTTTATGGTTTTCCTGCTGCTTATCTTCTCCCTCACTTTTCTAGTGACTTTGTTGTCTCCTGTGTTCATAAATTTTCATTTTCATCCCAGCAATAGCCCTTTTTCATAGAAGTTCTTGTTATAATCTAGCAAAATTCGTATCCCTACAAATACTCCAAGGTGGCTCCACTTCCAATATTAATCCTTGATTTATATTGTAGAAACCCCACTGAAACTCAGCATAATTAAGAGAAAATATATATTAAAAAAAAAAAGAAAAGCAGAATTGTTTGTTGGAAATCTATTATTGACAGTGGAGAAAAGACAGATCTTTGGATTAAGAATCGATGAGAATGAAGGGTCCAAATTCAATTTTATTAACAAACTGTCAATCTATGTTTCTATCCCAGGAACCAAGATAGGATTTTTTAGGATTCTATGTCTCAGCTCTAAGAAGTATTTCAAACATAGTTCAAGTAATAGATTCAAGAAATATGTACTCATTTACTGAGTTAACTAGCCCAGAATGAAAGTGGGAAGTCTGATAAAACCAGAATAAGGTGGAGTCCTTTCCAGTTCTTATAAATAAAATATTTTTTCAGGCTTTGGATCCAGTCTAATCAAGCAACACACAACACAGATATAACCCAATGTTCCACAAGCAGGAGAGAAGTAAGGTATTTTCAATTTTGGATAAATATCCTTGTTTTGTGATTTTAACTGAAATAAATTAAACACAACAGTTTAATTATCTCTTAGAAGTTTTAAAATATACAAATATAAATAAACCAAACTACATTCATGCTGTCCTTATCTAAGAAGTGTAAATGTCATACTAGCTGTTCTGGGGTTTGGTTTATGAGATTTCAGTGTTTATACTGGAAGATTAAAGCAAACATCAAAGAGCAACATTAGTACCAAAAAGATGACTGAGAAATAAAAAGTCATTAATAAGACTGTTACCAGGTGTGGTAAGTCTTAAGTCATAGGAAAAAAGGTCTTTTCTGCTCCCAGGTCAGAGGAATTTGTGACTGGTCAAGTTTGAATGGCAACTGTGACCAAACAGCCTTATTCCTGCAAATAACTGAACTTGCCACATCAAGAGAATGGGGTTTAATGTCCACTCAGCTGCATGCCCAAGAAAAGATCAAAAAGGATTTATCACAAAAGAAAGATGCCCCTCCTGCAGAGAGGTCCCTTCTGGAGTGAGAAGGAAATCAGCCAGCCACTAAAACTGAAGGAAACCCTGCTAAGAGGAGCTAGAAAGAATCCCCACTTGTCTGCCACAGCACTGCACAGAGGGAGTGCGGTGGGAATGCTACACATTCATTTACATTGATAAGTAACTGCACATTCATCTACCTTAATAAATTCCATTTCCATAATTTTACCTCTACAATTATTATTTGACACTGTGGAAAAAATTGCTTTTGTCTCACTGGAAATCTGGTGAAAAAAAAAAAAAAGTGTTTGTGTTCCTAAGAATAAGAAGTTTTCCTTTACTGAAGATTTTTTTTTTTTAAGGATGGACAAACTGGAATATTTTACTGGAATAGAAATTAAATGTTTAATTGCACTTGTATTTAAATCTCTTTAGCCTTTAAAAAAAACCCCAAACTTTTCTTTTTTAAACATAAAGTATTTTGAAATTTAAAGGTTTTTTTCTTCTTTTTTATGTGGACACTAGTATCTGAATTCAATATGAATTTGTGAATGATTGAGATATTTGATGAGGTCTTTTCTGTGAATAATAATAATAATAATTTTTAAAATGTTTCAGATTTCATCCTCCTGTCTGTGGAAACACAGCTGACCTAGAGATTGCATCAGTCTCAGGTAGAAACAATATTGCAAGTAAATTATACGACATTTCATTCTCAGATCAAGTCAAAACATAAATTTGCAAATCAACAAACAGCCTTTGGATGAACCTCTTGGTAATTTAAGTCCTGGGCTAAGGTATTTTATAGAGTATCATTTTTAGTTTGGCCCATATTCTTGATTTTTGCAAGGAATTTATCCATGTTTAAATGTGGTTTTCAAGAAAGAGTTAAAATAGCTCAACCACAGCTAGTAAAAAAAATCTTACATTTATAAGTAACTAAAAATGTCTTTTGATTAGTTTCAAACTGTATCTTTTCCACTTAGCCAAGTTACTCAAGACATACAATCTTCCCTTATTAATTCTTTTTCAGTCATAGGAATGAAAAATACTATTATCTTCACAATGGAAAAAAATGACAATGTGTGTAGTTTCATCCCTAAATTCCAATTCAAATTGCAAGATAAATAGTTTCAAAATAGATCTAAAGGAAACCTATGAAAGCATGTCCATTCTTGAACAGGTGGAGAGGTGGGTCCTTGGACCTTGCCGTTGCTGAATTTCAACCTTCCCTTTTTCTGATGATCAAATTGCATGGTAAAAAAAAAATCACTTGGTGTCATACACATGTAGTGTATATTTACAAAGAATTATGTGTAAATGTTCCAATATGAAGAGTGCTGAATTATGAAGAGAGCAGACAGGACAATTTGGATTCTAGGAGGTTCTCTTATATAGTACACTATTTTTCTTAAAATTCCAACAATTAATAGTCCACAATACAGCAAAATGTGATTCACTGAAGAAAAATGTAGACTCTTTATCTTTACCCATTCAGAATGTATGAGGATAATAAAACATAAGAATGTAAAAATCAAGGAGTCAGTTACTTGAAGTTTAAGCTTTAAATTAATCACTTCCATTATCCTAGAAGTAACCTGGAAGGTACAACATATTCTTCCATGCTCATGCCACAGAACTCAGCAACTTCACAAAAAATTCAAACCAAAAACATTTTATCTGTGAAAAAACCACATGAATTGTTCACTAAAAGCTCAAAAGATAACACAGAGAGGTTGATACAGAATCTCTTGATTGTAAAAATTATGGAATTAAATTTTCCTACTTTTCTTTCTAAGGCTGCTTCCATAACTGGACAACATCTCTCAGATGCAAAGTTATTTTTCCTCTCATTGAAATTCTGTAATATATTTTTGAGAACAAAAACAAAGGCCACTGAAATGAAGCAAGGGACAAGTCAACTTAGGAACCCAAGCTATGGAGGATAATGGTGGCAGTGTCAAACAACCAACAAATGTTAACATTGCCTGGGAGTAAGACAATGACAGTTCTAGTATTGGAAATGCTAATTGCTTTTGTCATTGTCTTCAAATTACATGTGCTAAAATTATTTGGGAAAACTCAGAACTTCCCCACAAAAATATTTCCTCTGTTGAAAGCAAACTAATCTGTTCAACCACAGTTTTGATAAAACAATTTTGAAAATCTCTGTCCCTCAGCTATAAAGCTGTGAAATAATTATGAAAAAAATGGTGTAATCAATCTCTACTGGAACAAAATTACATTCCTACTCTTGGGCCAAGTACAAAGACACCTTTAATTTCAAAGAATTGATAAGTAGGTAAGAGTGACAGGACTGACCTTTTCACAGGACTACTTTCTTCATTACGTTCAATAGTAAAAAAATGAGTGGGAGGAAGAAGAAGTGTACTTAAGAGAAACTTAATGACTACAATTCATGAAAGCATAGGTTCCTTGATGCCAGAAGAGGGGCTTTTTGGCTGTTGTTAATATAAGAAAAATACATTAAAAATCCATCCTTCTCTGGATTTAGTTAACTTCAGTTGCTCACAGGAAGTACAGAAGGTACAGCAGACAAAGGGTTATCTGTTAATTAGTGGGAGAAATACATCTAAAAGAAGACATAGGTGAGACTGTCAAGATAGATTTTCCTAACAATTTCCAGAAATTTTAGTCATGTGGATATAAATTCTGCTATGGTACTTGCCCTCAGGTATCATACCCTAGAGAACATACTCATTTTGTTTACTAGATAAGACAAAACCTTTCCTTCCTTTTTTAAATTTTATTTATAGCAATTATTTTCCTATGTATTAACCAGTTGTAAATTCTAGCACATGTATGTAACATGCTAGCTAGAGCATCTATTCTAAATACTTAAATTCTGTGCACCTTTTCACAAAAGCCCTGCGTTTCAGTATGCACAATGAATGATATAATCACCATCCTGGAAAGGATGGACAACCAGAAGAACAGCATCTCATGAATAAATGCATGTGGATCCAGGGCTCCAAGTGTTCGCATCAGCTGCTCATCTCCCATGGGACAAGGAAAGAGTCAGAAGAGAAACGCAAGCATCAGTTCTCCAAATGTGATCAGACTACACCTAGCAACATGCCCTGCTCACGTTGGTCAGCTTTAACAAGGACATAATTAAAGTACTGGAGATATTAATACTGAATTTTGATTACTTTGATTTCACTATTCAATACATAGGTACATGGAATTTGACCATCACTAAAGGTGAAGTAGTTCACTTTCACATGACTAGCAGTCTGCTATAGAGAAAATATGAATGATGTACAAAGCTGATATCACTACTAAAATGTTTACTAGAGGTTGCAACACACTCAGTGATCAAGAATTACAGCACTCACAGTAGTAAAGATACTTGTTTGCTTGCTGAGAAAGATCTCAAAGCAGATTTTCACATGCCATTCTCACATTTCAGCTGTTTCAGTTATTTATTTGAAGCTGAAGAGCTTCAAATGAAGAGTGACTAGCTCCCACTGAAGTCACTGATAGACTACCACGCACCCTTGAAATAACTTGAGAGGTCTCAAGCAGAAGGATTAAATAGAGGTTTCCGGGATAAACTTCCTTGAGCCCTGATTAAATTCCTGTAGATCTCTAAAGCAGGGACATACTAAGTCCCAGCTGAAGTCCAGGTGCACTCTTTATCAGAACATGACCAGGTCTTAGAATTTTCTGTATGGCAGCACATACAGTTTTACATAGCTACTTACATGGAACTGGAATCATCCCATCAGTCACTGGTAATCATCAGTTTATAATGTCATATGGCAACGTTATCTAAAGATGCAGCTGAGGACAGTGCAAGCAGCATTAACTGAAATCAAGGGACTTCCCATGGGCCAGAGCACTTGAAACCCAAATAAATAAGATAATAAAAGAAGCGAAAAAGTTAGTTACTGTGATCAGTGTTGTCAAGTTCATATTAACTGATGAAGATAGGAAAGACAGTAACCTGCATGAATGCACAGTGGACATCTGTTAATGTCCCCTGGCCACATTAATCCACAGAGGATATGAGTTGTTACAACATCTGAATTCCTGCTCTCTGTTACTACAAGCTCTTGCAACTCACACAATTAGTTATGGAGGTTTCTTGGCTTAACCTGTCATGTATCAGCAACAGATGAGCAGGAAGAGAATGTATTGATATTGAGTACTAAGGAGAAAAACAGACTGTTGCCTTAGTTCATGGAATGAAACATGGAAATTGAACCTTGAGCATACTACTTGTAAAATTCCTTACTTTTAAACCATCATCATATTTGCCTTGCCAGTTGCACATAAACAGAGAACTGACTTGCTAAGCTGCAGTAACTGTTCAAAATAGCTCTTCACAGTCTTCTCACCTGAACAAAGGTGGTGTAGAAGTACTAAATTAAAAACGGGGAAAATGCATCAAAGTTTTTGGCAGTAACCTTACTTTGATTTCCTTCCTTACGTGTCTCTATGTCACATCCCTTCTGAACAAATACACATCAGAGATGATATCTGCCACTAGTGTGACCAGGCCATGGACCTGTTACCCTCATGTTTGGCACCTAAGGTTGCAGTGAAGAAGGTCTGAGTGTTGACCCAGTATGCAGTCCAAGGTAAAGCACGGTAGTAGGTAGGACCAGAAGGAAGGAGGGTCAAGGCAGATTTGTAACTCAAGACACAATCCTGAACTACAGCAGGATGGCCACAGACTGGTGGACCAAGAAGCCATCAGAGTGGGGTTTGTCCCTGATGGAACAGTGACACATCACATCCAGGATGCTGATATTGGTGTGGTGTTCATGTGGTGTGAAATAAGCTAACATCTCACAGGGCTTGACTGCCATGCAAAATCTCCTTTCTGCTTTTGCCCTGTGTAAATTAACACTGGAGATGGGAAACACATGAGAAAGCCCCAAAAAGAAAGGGGATGTGAAATCCTAAGACCTGTGTGAGGCAGAGAAAGGGGCTGTGAGGTGTCGTGCATTTCTTTCCCTTAGCCAGTATGTAACCTAGCCTCCTATCATCATGACACTTAAATTACATTTGTATGGTCTCTGTCCCTTAAAGATAGCAAAGGTAGTGTTGCTGGGGTTTCCTTTCAGCTTTCCATATACTATTTTTTAAACTTGAATCCAATCTCAAAACCAAGTCAGACCTGAGCATAGAGTACAAGCACACTCAGATTAAAAAAATTAAAGACCACGGAATTAGACTCCTACTCCAAGTTCAGAATTGCAAAATGAATGACCTGATTTTCTGAAGTTCTTTACACATAACAACTCCCACAGATGTCAGCAAAAACCTTAATTCAGAGTTTGACTTCCATGCTTCAAAAATCAGGTCACTTGTTCAGGTACCTAAATATAGGTTTAGAAGAGCAGACAGAGCCTTTATTTATTTTTTAAACACTTAGACTCAGTGTTCAGAGCAGGTTATTGCTCCAGCTCCTGCAAGAGACTTTTGCAAAACTTAGGCCAGGATCCAGCCCTGCTTTCAGCCTGGTGAAGCCATGCAGCAGTAACCCTTCAAAACCCCTTTGTGGTTCTGCCCCTAATCTTCCCTCTATTTCCCTCAAAGAAATTAAGTTTAGAAGCCTAAAGAATTTAACAGCTGAGTGCAACAAAATGACTGCAAAACAACTTCTTCAAAACAAAGTATTTTCTCCTGCACCTCAAGATATAAAGCATACAAAAAAAAAAAAAAAAAAAAAAAAAAAAAAAGTACAGTAAATATTGTGTTCTAGACATTCATTTCCACTTACCCAAATCTTTCTCTGCATTAGTCAGCAAACTTTCCCTCAGCCCAGATGGCCTTCATCTCCAGCTGGAAGACACAGAGAATCCTTATTGGTGAGAGTAATAAGCATGACCGCCAGCAGGACAATAGCCTGTTTACTCTCTCTTCCTCTTAAAGTCATCTTCTGTAAGATTTAGCATGCCCTCTAATGAGCAACTGGATATCCATAAGTCTATTGGCTTATTTTCTAGTGTACGCTACTAAGAAATGACATCCTGTGCCAAGTCCATTACTAATACATAGATATACACCATTCCTGCACCAGCAAAAAAATGACAGCCATTATTCTGGGCAGTTTCTAACGGGAGCAACAACAGATGAGACTTTCTCCTACCACATCTGCTGCTAAGGGGTCCATAAAACCACAGTGCAAATTTTGAAGTGTAGCTGTAATTATACACACAGGGATTCTTGGATTCGAGGACTCTCGTTAATCCCTTGAGAAGCGAGAAACGCAATGTGTGATGTGTGTTGTGGTGGGTTGAGGCAGACTGGCACAACAGCAAAAGGCCAGAATATCCAGTTGCAACAACAGGCAGCAGGAAAGAGAATGAGAAGCTGGATGGAACCATTCAGGGTGAACAGATTGCACAAGGGGTCCTGAACTCTGAGGCCCAGGGAACTCTTCTCCCACCTCATCCTCACCTTCTCTCCCCCAGGCAGAGGTGAGAGTAACAGCAGCAGGGAGCCTAGAGACCCAGGTGCTGCAGGCAGGCCCAGCTGGCAGCAGCCAGACAGGTGCTTCCCAGCCTCCTCTCTATCCTCTCACCCACCTTCCACTGTCTTTTTTGTCCTCTCTCCCCATTCAACACTTCACTAGAAACCCGATGGATTTAACAAGTCATGGAGGGAAGGTTTTATGATCCAGGAAGACAGACAAGTCAACCATTCAGATTTTTGTCCACAAGGAGGCTTCAGGCTTCCTCACAGCTACCCACCTCCCAGGAGCCACGAGGGGAAGGGAGAAATGAATGCCCTTTCTGCATTCACCTTTCTATAGGCCTGCATTATTTCCTTCCTGGGTGGGTTTCCAAGTGACCCGAGTGTAGACAGAAAAATACAGGATGCTGAGAGCAGGGATGTTGTCATGGAAACAGAGAGGGAGCCAGGGTGGTTAGAAACTCGGGAGGCAAGTAATTAAAGATGCCCAGAAGACAGGGACAAGGGTTTGATACCGCCCTGTTACCCCAAGGCAAATTTCAAATGAAGATGAAAGCTTCTGCCTCATGCTCTTAATTAATGATTCCAATTCACTTTCGGGCACAGGGATTCACAAGCCTTTGTATTCACCTGAGGGAAAGTACTGTTTATAGCAGAATACTGAATCATCATTTTCCTGTGCATTTTGTTACCTGTGTTTCTGTAGTGACAGTACATAAGTGAAACAAAATCCCTAGCCAGCTGCACACGATCCTGTCACCGGCAACATCAAGTTCATTTGGCATCCGTTATTCACTGTGTAAATTGTCAATGAGTAAAAATATTCTGAAGACTACCTGCCCATGCACAAAGATCCATCTGACTCACTACAGGGTGAATGATGATACGATTCATGAAAAAATAAATAAATGAAAGAAAATTTCCCATTTGCAAGGAGAAACAATCCTTCAGATTGCCCCTATATATGGTTTGGCATGACAAATGAAATTTTCAATTGCTTCCCTCTGTGTTAGTAAGCAGATAATTATGTGCTGTTAATTTATTTGCATTCATTATGTCCACATGGATACTTAAGTATCCATGTGAACTCACAGAGACAGATGTGTTGCTACAGGCAGGGTCCTGTAGGCTACATGATTTGGTGACTCTGCAGTTTATCCCTTGATGCAAAATATGTTCCAGGTCCCCATGTTTCATCACGCTCAAAAGCAGCTCTAGTGAAGCCTTTGTGTGCAAAGAAAAGCCTGAGAATGTGAGCTGAATATCAACTGCAACAGTCATGTCCTGCACTAGCAAAAGACTAAAACAATAGGACACCAATCTCAGCAACATCATTTTTCTTAAAGGGCTGCTAACTCTGAAACTAGGAAATGACCATCGGAAAATGGGGGAACACCAAAAAATAACATAGCAGTAGTAAAAGTAAAGTAAGTAAAAGTAAAGTAAAATTATATGTCTAGACTCAAATCTGAGTCTTCATTTCAACCTATGTGAAGGTCCTGCAAAAATGTCTGAATTCCCATCTCGGATGGAGATTCTAGGGGTCTTGGCAAACATTTTGGATGCATTTGGCTTTGTAGTAGAATGCCTTCCACCTATAAAGTAATGCAAATTTCCATGCACAAATCTAAATGTGTGACTTTTCAGCACACATTTGCAGGAAATGTCATTGTAGCTAGTGCAATGCATCTCACTAACCAGAACTTCGAGAGATGAAAACGCAGAATGACCGATACGGATGTCATCTTTGTACAGGGAAAGTTTTTCAAAGTCATTTTGTCTACTGCATGCTGTCTACTCTGCATTTTGTGCTATGTGCACACTAACTATAAACCTGGAACTGAAGAAAAGCATTCATTATTGTGAATTTGGTAAAAAAAACCAAACAAAACAAACAATACCCAGAAGAAAAAAGCAGACTCTCTTTTTTGTTTTGTTTAAAAATGTTGAGAAATCAGAGCACATCAGTATTATTTTAAAACACTGAAAAGTATGACGTTTTAAAGAAGTGTGTAAACAACCTCAACTCTGTTTTTGATCACTACCATACGGAAAGTCTTCTCTGTTGGCTGATTCCAGCCACCCTCACTCACGGTAAGAGGCCATTCATTCAGCTCAACATCTGGCAACCTGCCTCGCTCTTGGAGCTAATCTTCTGTGTCACACACTTTCAGGGGAAGAAGAGAGTGGCAGATTCTTCAATAGCAGCTACTACACTTGATGAAGGGAAAGAGTCTTAGTACTGCAGTCATTTGTTGCCATAGCTTCCCGTGTTAAAGCCAAAGGAACCATTAGAGCATCTTTCTACTGGAAGCCATGGATTTTCATTCAATTACACCTATTCTGAGTGCAATAATTTGAGCTCAGCAAAAGTATATCCTCCCAAAAGCCCTCCATGTTCATTTTGAATTACATGCTATTTTTCATTTCAATATCTGAGGTTTTGACTTCCAGTCACTGGTTCTCCTTCTTCTTGGATATTTTTCACCCAAGAGAACATTTAGACACTGTAATCAAGTCTCTCCATCTCCTTTTTGATAAACTGTCTGCTGTGGTCACCTGTCAAGAAGGAAATAACCTAGGAATGAAAGATCTAATTCTGGTCAATTTAGTTCTGCAGTGTCACCTTTTCAGAGCCCCCTACCTTGTATCCCTAGTTTACAACTTCTGACTCATAAGCTGGCTCTCATCTTGACATAAATAACATCATCACTTCTGTCAAATTTTGCTGCTTTCTTCCCTCTCCTTACAGGCCTATAATACCTTTATACTTATCAGAGTGATTTTTACTCCCCTGAGGAGTAAAAATCCCTGAGTCCCTCTCTCTTGCTCGCTCACTCCACCAAAGAAGTCAGCAGCTTTATGTTTATTTTAAAGACTGGTGAACAGAAGCACAGAGAGGATAACACCCTACTCTGCATCACATATCAGACAAGGCAGATGCCTGTAACCAGAATTGCCTGGCTAAATCCAGCATTAGTAACTATCTCTAACCCTTACTGCTGGTTGTCTTCACTACACACACAGACTGTCAGATTTCATAGTTTCACATGTTAAAACGTATCAAAGATGTCTGGTATTTCCATATTTTTTCAGAAACATCTATTTGATTCCCTATAAGGCACTTCCAGATTCTGTGCAAACCTACTAAAATGTGATTTTCTGTTCTGCTTTCTTAACAGACAGAGAGGAAATCTATGCAGGCTGGAAACCAGACCACTGTTACTTTTCATTTAAGATGTTCTGCTTAAGATGCATGACAAACAAAATGTAAAACAGAAACACCTGACACTACCAGAAAAAAATAAATAAAAAGAAGAAGGAATTCAGGCATAAAACACCGTCTGTGAGCCCCGCTTCCTGTATTCTGTACACAGCACACTAACAGAAAGGCAATCTCCTACCAGCCAGGTATTGATCTCCTCCACATTGCACACACAGGCATTTCCTGGAAATGTCAGATGGTGGATTTATCAAGTTTGTAAACATGAGGAGAACAGATGTACATCGAGTGAATCATTTTGATATTACAGATGCCATAAGGTCTCCCGTTACGTTTGATTTGAAATAAGCAACCTATGTTTTATAAGTTTTAGTGATTTCATTATTGTGAAGTCTCAATGTAGACATGCAATAATAAGTCAGCCAGCTTGTGGTCAAGTCAAGCAAAACTGATTTACATCACAGATGTAACCCCGTGCACCAAAGAGCACACATCAAAACTGCATTCTTGTTGTTCCAGGGGAAAAAAAAAGTAAAAAAATGTTCCATTGTACAGGCAGTCAAAACATCATTTTCTAGAGTAGAAGTTACTGCAGATGTTAACAGCCATGTAGGGGGTACACAATCACATGGAAGACTTAGTAACTGTTCAGTTCTTAATTACTAACACGGTGACTTCCAAAGAATGAAGTGACTGATTGATCAGACATGATGTGAATCTGTCAGAATGATAGGAGCTGATGACATACACAGTTCAGAGAAACCATTCATAATTTACTAGCTACAAGTTGTATCTACCTACCTATCTACCTACCCTACCTAGCTACCTACCTGTGTTGTCATATGGACCCCAGGAAACGCATCTTCACAGTGGTGAAGGTTTTCTCCTGACAAGTTATCAAACCTCACATCATAATTTGTCTACTGATGCCCATAAAATAGTGTCATACAGGGGCAGTAAATTTAGGGTGACTTCAGTCCCAGGGTGAAATTCAGTGGTCTGAACTTAAGCAGCCAGTATCGTTTTAAGTATCCAGGACAATCAAAAGAGGATGACAGATGTGGTCACTCCTGCAGTGAAGCCTTTGACTCTTCAGCTGGCAGCTGGGACTCAAGATGGGATTTGCTGAGGAATCTAAACTGGTACAAAAGCAGCCTACTCCAGGCACAACCCTTGCTGAAGTGGGACCACACCTAACCTTCACAATTATCCCAACAAACATGAAAGCCAAAACTGATACGGGAAAATAATTAGGCCTTTAGTGTTCTATTCACTGCTTTATCTGCAGGCTAAGAGACTGTGGTCAGGCAGAGGGTGATCTCAGGCTCCCCAGTAACCCAGTTCTGTCACGGAGACAGGCTAGCATTGTTAGGATTATGAGAATAACCATTAGGATGCCCTGTGGATCAAACTGCAGTCTTGTCCTCCTCCTATCTCCTGCCACTGCTAGTAGCATCTGCCTAAAGATGCTCTTCCCATGGTGCAAGGTGGTCATCCCATTGAAAATTCCAGGCTGGGCTCATCCTGGGAGAAGAAGTTTGTGCACATGTGCATAACTGAACAGACTGGGGGGGCTGGGAAGGGCTGGGAGGGACCCACTGTGACGTGTTCATGCCTGCCTGCCTGCGACTATATGAGAAAGCTGAGGCAAAGATTAAAAAGTCTTCCCTTCTTCTTTCTTGGGTCTTCTCTACTGATTACTGCAAGAGTATTTCAGTTAGGATCCTGACCCCCTTACTCCCATCAGGCTGCAACTGGAACAGTACAACTTTCAGAGCATGTTGGTCCTTGGGGAAAACCAAGAACTGGTGTTTTTGCAGGTTTCCTCTGGTGGGGGTACACAGAGAAGAAAGAAGGAAATCTTACTGCCTTGCTTACAGAGGGATGGATAAAAAAACACCCTGTGCATTTTACACCTACAGAACTCGCTTGTCTGATCATGCAAAGGACACATTTCTATTTGTCAGGTTTTAGTTTAACTGGTACACACAGGGAAGAAATCTATTGGCACGGGAACTGTTGTCAGACTTCTGTGGATTCCAAAAGTCCCAGAATTTTACTTTCTGCTCAGTTTCTCAGGTATCTCTTGATTTTTTGCACTACTCATAATTTACATAAGCTCAGCAAGGAATACCACAGTTGTTTCAAAGCAAAACTGTTCAGCAAAATATGTTGTGGCTACACATCCTCATGAATATTGCTACTCTATTTAACTATGAACAGACATCTGATAAATCCTTACCTTTGTTTGGTAACTGTTTCACATCAATTTAAAGCCCACTAAGGACTAAAACCATTTCCAAGAATGTAAACCATGAATTGATCTAAATTTACTACTGTGACTTTCCTTTCCACCTGTCAAATTAGAGATTTTCTTTCTATGTACTTTGCTAGATATTAGTCACTAAATAGCTGAAAAGCTTTTCAGACCTGACATTGCTATCCCAAAAGGAAAAATAAACCTAAAGACCAGTAAGTCTGAGTAAGGGAATCAGAGCAGATGACAGCTTTGATTAAAGACTGAAAGATTCCAAGCGTGTTCAGGAATGATTGGTAAATGGTTATTATCTGTACAAATAAGACACATCTTATTAAGACCCATTCAGAATGAAACAGGAGGAGAACAGCAGAGGTCTGAAATAACAGATCTTACACTAGAGACAATATACAAGAGAAAGCAGTTGTAACTGGTAGTACTCAAGCTCTTAAGTAGCCACTCCCAATAGCAGCTAAATGTTATAATTTGTTACGTAGGTGTTTTCATTCATTTTCATTTCCCTGAGACTAGCACTGATAGCTGGACTCAATTTTAGGAGCTCAACTTAGTTTTGAAAACAACATCGGAGATAATCATCAGAAACAGTCTCCGTAATAAGAATTCTGATGGAAGAAATATATGGGAATTGATAAATGTACCAAAACTACTACATTTTGATTTCATTTACTGCCCTCAGAGATAGAAAGCATGAAAAATACATTGATTGCTTTCCTGTGTATTACTGGACTTCTTTATTTTTTTTAAATCCTTTTATGCCAGTAAAACACAGTCGGTTTTATGGTGTGCTTTTCATTGTATGTACCTCTCCTTTTCAAAGTTGGAATACAATTTGAATTGATGTTACAGTGATATATTATAAAATCAAAAGTACCAGAAAAGATCACAGCAATGGCCTCCTTTAGCAGATATTCAGAAAAACAAAACCCTAGAAAAATGCATATGACTATTTCCATCAAACCTGAAGAATCGATCAGTTCCCCTAGCTCACTCATGTGCCACAATAAAAAACAACAGACTCACGCAGTCTGTCAAATCTTAGATTAATAATAAATGAACACCAAATGATAAACAGAACCCTTCACTGTTCTAGTGAAAGATTACTGCAGGGTAAACACTAACAGGAAACAGCAATGTTAAACATACTGCTTAATGGACATATTATTTACAATAGAAAAAATGTAGCCAAATTCACATGAAACTAAAAGAAAGAAAAAAAAAGGGGGAAAATATTTTAATGGTGATTACTTTTCAAGATTTAATTACAGTAATGTCCAGAGAATTCAGTTATGTTAGGCTGTACAGCTACAGCCTTGATTTGTAGAGACATGGGTTGATTGGGAAGGGAAAACGTGAACGTACAAGAAAGGTTGCAGCAGGAATACTGCAATAATCCACAACCCTCTTGGCTTTCCAGGAAATAGGCTAATTTTGAGTTTATTCCTCTACCTTCTAAAAGATTTTAATAACAGGGCAGAGACAATAGAAGATTTAGCCAAGTGGTGGGTGGCAATGAGACATAAAAGAAGATCAGCTACCAGCGTGGTGTGGAGCTGGAGCGGATACAGGAACACCAGTCCACCACAGTCTTAGAATGATTGGGTTGGAGATCTAAAATTGCAAGAAAAATTTTGGTGGAGAGGATGAAATAACCCAAATCAGAATATGTTCAGAAGAAAGACTTCTTGCATGACCTAATTTGCCATAATCATACTTACAGAGTGACAGAGGCCATCAGAGTTTATCCTTCAGAAAATGAAGGCGACTCCCCATTTTTACATAGCCATGTGGAGGCTCGTGCATTTATGAGCCTTACCTAAGGCATTCATGAAAGCAATGGTAATGTTGGACCTCACTGAGTTCTGCTCTGCTCAACTTTCCAGCCTGTCCAGGTCTCACAGGATGGCAGCACAGCCTCTGGTGTGTCAGCCGCTCCTCCCAGTTTTGTATCATCAGCAAACTTGCTAAGGTTCCCCTCTGTCCCCTCACCTAGGTCATTGATGAGTAGGTTAAATAACACCGAACCCAGTACTGACCCCTGGGGAACATCACTAGCTACAGGCCTCCAACTCAGCCCTGCACCATTGATCACAACCCTCTGAGATCTGTCATTCCACCAGCCCTCAATCCATCTCACTGGCCACTCATCTAACCCATACTTCATGAGTTTCCCAATGAGGGTATTATGGGAGACAGTGTCAAAAGCCTTGCTGAAGTCAAGGTAGATGACGTTGACTGCTCTCCCCTTATCTAGCCAGGCAGTTACCACATCATAGAAAGCTATCAGATCAGTCAAGCATGATTTGGTGAATCCACATTGACCTCTCCTAGTAACATTCTTTTCTTCCAAATACTGTAAGACGACATCCAGAACAATTTGTTCCATCACCTTACCAGGGCCAGAGATCAGACTAACTGATCTGTAGTTTCCTGGATCATTCCTCTTGCTCTTTTTGAAGACTGCAGTGACATTGGCCTTCCTCCAGTCCTCAGACACCTCTCCTGCTCTCCATGACCTTTCAAAGATGATGGAGAGTGGCACAGCAATAGCATCTGCCAGCTCTCTCAGCACTTGTGGGTGCACCCCATCAGGGCCCACATCATAAAAACCAAAGCCCCCTTGATGGTACCAGCCACGTAGCCTGATGTGCATTTTAAGTCTCTTCCTGGCTACCCCTTTTCCTCCATTTGGTAAGATTGAGGAAAAGAGAACTTGTGCACCAAATCCTTCTACCTGTACCCCTAGGGCTTTATAGTCCTTGATTCTGCTCAGCCATTCATGCTCACATGAAAGAGTAACAGGGTATAGTAGTCCATGTTTCTGATCAGTTGTGATGCCCCTTCAGTAATGTCTCTGATCTCAGCCCCCGGGAGGCAGCAGACCTCTCCTGACTCTGTCAGGTCGCCAGGTGGGTGCC
>JANIJG010000491.1:0-26359 GCA_024611175.1 Megaceryle torquata | reverse complement strand
GAGCCCCTCGCCGGCCCTTTGCGCCGCGATTCCCTTCCCAGAGTGGTCAGACCTGCAGTGGAGCTGGTCTGCTCGGCGGGAGCAGCTACAACAAAGGATGAGTCACAGCTTAATTGTATTTTGTTTTTTAATTTTTCTCCCTTAATATAAAGATGATTGCACATCATTAGGACCTAGTGACATCATTAGTGAAAATCATACCAGTTTTATCAAGTTTCCATTAATCATAATCTGCACATTCCTTTCTGTCATCCCTGTGACATGCTTGTTTTTATAATTCTAGAACAAGGAACAGGCTGGATACTTCTACATGAGAAGCTTTGAAGCCAATGGATTTACACACAGTCACGGAATCACAGAATTTCCTAGACTGGACCTTTCAAAGACCTTTAAGATCATCAAGTCCAATCAGTAACCAAACACTGGCAAGTCCTTCACTAAACCATATCCCTCAGCACTACTCTTAAATTCCTCCAGGGACGTTCCAGTGCCTGATAACCTTTTCAGTAAAGAAATTCTTTCTAATATCCAATCTAAACTTCCCTTGCCACAACTTGAGGCCATTTCTTCTTGTTCTATCACTTGTTACTTGGTTAAACAGACCGCCCCAAACCTCGCCACAGCCTCCTACCAGGTAGCTGTAGAGAGTAAGGTCTCCCTCCCCTGAACTTCCTTTTCTCCAGGCTGAAAAACCCCAGGTCCCTCAGCAGCTCCTCACCAGACTTGTTCTCTAGACCCTTTACCAGCTTCGTTGCCCTTCTCTGGACATGCTCCAGAACCTCAATGTCCTGGGAGTGAGGTGCCCAAAACTGAGCACAGTACTCAAGTTGCAGCCTCACCAGTACCCAGTACAGGGACATGATCACTTCCCTGGTCCTGCTGGCCACACTCTTTCTGATCCAGGCCAGGATGCCATTGTCCTTCTTGGCCACCTGGGCACACTGCTGGTCATCTTCAGCCAGCTGTCGACCAATACTCCCAGGACTCTTTCTGCCAGGCAGCTTTCCAGACACTCCTCCCCACGCCTGTAGCACTGCAGGGGGTTCTTGTAGCCAAGGTGCAAGACCCAGCACTTGGCTTTGTTGAAACTCATGCCATTGGCCTCAGCCCGTTGACCCAGCCTGTCCAGATCCCTCTGCAGAGCCTCTCTACCCTCAGATCAACATTTCCACCCAGCTTGGCATAGTCTGCAAGCTTACTGAGGCTGCCCTCGATCCCCTCACTTGGATCATCGATAAAGATGTTAACCAGGACTAAGTGCTACTCAGCACACAAAAAAGGGAAGGAGAAAAAGGCCTCATCTGAGGGTGCTGCCTCCGCAATGTTTAACCTTTCACACCCCTTTCACTGCTTTCTCTCTCAGAGTTTTCAAGAGCAGTCTCATCGCAGGGTGACCACTACAGACATTGTTGGGTCACCACTGTGGACTTTGCAGGGTGACCACTATGGACTTTGCAGGCTTCTCAGGCATTAGTATTGCAAAACCTTTTATGTGAAATCTCCAAACGCCTTGCAAATAAATTTATTTGTTAAACTGTTGCACTCAGTGACACTGAACCATCACCATAACATCAATGGGCAGGTTGGAATAAGAAGTGACTTTCCTAACGGTGGGAGCTAGAGGTACATTTACTAGTGTATTCCAAGTATCCTTGCCCTTCCCTGGTCACAGCAGTACATCTTCTTGGCCCACCTGCAGTTTTGGTGTCAAGGCAGTGCAGTGAACGTCCAAATTACCAGAGTATTAAAGAATAAACATCCTGAGCTACGTGTAATTGTGTCATGGGAAATCTGCTCAGGCTAACACCAGTCCAGTCATAAAATATTGCTTGTGACAGCCTGATACTAGCAAAATGATTGATGCCCAGTACCAATTGCCATTTGGCACAGGCCTTTAGTCCCATGCTAAAATTCCAGGCACCTGCAGGGGAAAAAAAAAAAAAAAAAAAAAAAAAAGAAGAGTAAAAACTATCTCTATTTTTACATATTCTTCAGGATCAACGTACTTGTGAATGGGAAGAAAGAGAAACCACAGCAAATGCCATGTGTTTTTATAAACCTCAGAAGCTTTTCCTACATGCTTCCTGCACACCCAGGCACTCACTAAACCGGCACATCAGGAAGAATTCACTCAGGGCACCGTCTCGTTGATTTCTGTGAGGAAGCGAGGAAAGCAGTTTTCCAGGGAAGACACCTGTAAGACACAGACATTTCTTACCCATATTTGTCCGAGGACAGGGTTACAGAAACAGAAATAATGGGAAGCATCCCCTGAAACTGAGCAGCCAGCCAAGAAAGTCTCAGCCAGTCTCTCAGAATAACCAGATCATCACCACATGCGATGTGGCCAGCTTTTGTTTTCTTGACTTGCTTGTTCATTACTTACCTGTGCTGAAAATTGAAGTTTAATAGCTGGCACCATTTGAAAGAATCCATGTGACAGACAGAAGGGACACGATCGTTTCTGCCACCCCCATGTATCCAAGTACTGCTTTTGTTCAACTGCCCTTTCCAAGTCACTTATCAAATCGCAAGTATATCTTGCAGATCACATTCCCAACCAATTTATAAACATCAAGCTGTTAATAAAGCCAGAGGTTTTCACTGCATTGTACGTAGCCATTTACTCCCCTTCACTAATAATAAAGATCTGCTTAAAAAAAGAGGCAACTTAGTGAGCCGAGTGTAGTGAAAGGTTTAAAGATGGTAGATCTTGTTTCTGTCTTTGCTCTACTTCTGTAAATTATGATGCTGCAGCTACAAGGAGAACACAAGCCATTATGACCTGCAGCTCCCTCCAGGGATACAGTACAAAAGTGCTCTAGCAGAAATGCAATCAATTCCAGAGATGACTGCTTCCTGCACGCTTCCAAGCTGCTGCTTTAGAAAACAGCTCCCCATAAAAGGAGCAGGAAATGCATGACATCGTTTAGCAACCGGTCATTAGAATTTAATGGAAGAGGATTAAAATACAAAAATGCCATGCTTATAGACCTCCACATACATTACCCCAGCCTTAGAAGGGAGGAATTGGTGAAATATTGGTGGAGCTTTAACCCTTTACCTTCAGAGACAGAAACAATCACACAACTGAAGGAAACTATCAGAAGGGAAAGTCGAATAAAAATCAAACCTCTGAATGAAGTGTAGTCAAAGGCTTGGTTTCTCTTTTTAATACCGTCTCTCAATTACAGAATTTTCTGGGAGAAATAGAAATGTGTTCCCTAATATTGATTTTTCCTTAATTGTCTTTGCACAGGTGCCGTTAGGTGGCATTTCTTGCATTTTAGCAGCTTTCTCATTTCTAGTTGCCTACATCAAAGTGCATGTGCACTCCCTCCTGCATACATGGAAGGTACAGCGAGAACAAACAAAATAACCTCTGAAATTATGTTCCTACTGAGCTGTTGTGAAGACATTTTTCATACTGAAAACACCTGGTGCATGGTATCATGTGCATTGATAATCACTCTGGCACAGATTTTTCCTAGGGCAAAACAAGTATTTACAGCTACATGAGCAGAATGCTGGTGATGAAGTTGTTCTTATAACAATCAAAAGATAGCTTGAACAGCAGGAATATATCAGCCTCTTGGGGTTCTCTCTAAATCACCTCCAGAAGGTTATTTAAGTTTCTCTCCCCTCCACAAGTTTAAAAACTGACATCTGCATGGTGCTGATAACCAGTATCTGTATAAATGCTTTCCCCACTATATGTTAAATTGTACCTAAAAATAAGCTACAGAACATCTATCTTTAAAAAGCATATTACAGATCTCTTCATGATTACGTATCTCTTAAATGACAAGCCTTTTCAGCATACTAAGCCAGAGGCCAGAGTGGAGGTATGAGTTTTCTGGCAAGCTTTCCATCCCTCATTGTGCTTTGCTTTCCAGTTAAGCACAGTTCAAACCACACAAGCAATTGGGAGCCAGAGCACTGCCCAGCACCCAAATGACCTCGCCTCTGACAGTGCTACACAATTATGTCTTGCTATCCCATAGTCTGAGATCATTACCAGCAGAGCACAGTTACAGGAATTCAAGGTCCTCAGCTGTTAAGAAAATGTATCTTGTAATAGTGTGAGGTGTTTACTCGTAAGGCTTGACTGACTTACATTAAATATTTACTGTTATTGGTTAGTTTAGTCATTCAGCCGGAATGAAAAGTATTCCCTGCAGCTGTGCCACCTCAGGCTGTGATCTGACCATGGACCCCACCCAAGGCCGTGCCAGCCAGCCAGGAGACCCAGTCCCCTGCCATCTCCAAAGGAGCATAGCAAGGATAGGCATCCAACACTGGGAGCAGCTGCCCCTCCATCACCAACACCTCCTCCAAGAAGAGCAGGTGGGGAAATGGCATAGCTGGGAGCATTGCGCTCTGGCTAAAATCAAAATAATTTAAAAAGAAGAGGTTCTGACCATTTCTGACTATTACATCAAGCAAGCTCCTTTTTCTCCCGAAGCATAGAGATTTAATTCAGCACTCTAAATCAATTGCTCTTTATTTAACTCAGAGTTTGACAATCCTCTTACGGCTTTGGAACAGTGTCACCTAACTACATTGTCTCTCCAAGGAGAATGTTCCAAGTCTTCTACCATTGCAATCAGACGGCGCATTCCTTGTGTGATAAGTGTCAAATTGCTGTTTATTGTTAAACACAGTCGTGTTCAACCCAAAGCTGGATTTATTTCACTACTACACACAGGCATTCACATATACAAGAACAAAATGTTCTTTTTGCCATTAAAGACATAAACACCAAGATTAAGAAGACCTGGTGTGTCCCTGCGCTACCTCCCCTCCTCCTTTCCAACTGCACATGTAACACGTCCAGCTTTTCTATACATCCGTGAAATTATGCAATGTTGCAACGATAGAGCTTAAAACAAACATAAAATATCAACACGAAATTGTGGCTGCTTCAAATGAATTCCTTTTATTGTTGTAGTCATTGAGAGTCTAGGTAGCCTGTGATGCTGAAAATCATCTAGATGACTCATTTAAAACTTCTTCAGGAAAAGACACTTAAATTTAACATGCACAGGCTTTTGAGAAACATTTCTAGCATGGAAATCACCAGCGCCAGTGACAATGGTAAAATTCAAGTCTAACTATCCAAAGATGATCTTCACAGCACTATAAAATAAATAATTAAATAAATAAATGTTCTACAGGAACATAACATAAGAAAGAACAGAACAGCAGCTCAGAGCAAGGGCCTGCCTTTATCAGAGTGTCTCTGGCAGTGCTCGTCAGTGGACATGTAGGGGAGGGAGAGAAAAGGGAATTCAAAGAGAATTCCCAATCCTGACACAGTTGGTAACCCAGTTACTAAATGTCAGATCTCTCTTCCAAGTATTCATCAAGTCTGCCTTCAACCCACCTCAACTTCAGTCACATACAACATCCAAGGACTTCCACAGGTCCACTACCTGTCACATGAACAACCACATCCTTTCCTTTGGTCTGAACCTGATCCAAATTCATGTCATACCTCATTCTGTGGAATCTGTATCTGAAAAATATAACCACCAGTTGATCTCTAGCATTCCTCTCTACGCCACTCAGAACTTTGTTGACCTCTCTCCTATCTCCAATAAATCATCTCTTTTTCAGGTTAAAGCACCCTAGTCCACCTCAGCTATGCCCACATTATACAGTAGGTAATAGGAGTGTATTTGTAAAACAAAACTATTGATGCAGAGTCACTGGCTTCCTCAGGGGGACTTCTTCTTCCAATTAGCACGCAACTGGTCCCTCAAACTGTATACACATTATCAGTTGGATTGCACTGGGCATGTGTCCAGGATGGGCTGGTTTTGATTCCTACAAAAGGGATTCCATTTAGGTGCTCCAAGACTGTCCTGCGTTTGAACCAAAGTGCAGTAAGTGAGGATGACTTGAAGATTTGTCTCAAAACCAGATGCCTGATCTGAGCTAAAACATGTAGATGGACCTTGCTTTCCTCATACAGAAGCTGTTCTGTGCCTCTGAATTGTCCTTGTCACTGTTCTCTGAACTTTTTCCCTTTTAAGGACATATTTTTTAACATGGGAGGGTTAAAACTGCACACAGTTTTCAAGGTGTAGGGAAACCATGAATTAATATATTGTCATAATGATGTTTTCTCCTCTATTCCTTTCCTAATATTTCTGAACATCTGTTTGCTTTTCAGAATGCTGCTGAACACTAAGCTGACAATTTCATGGTACTATCTATAATCTGCTCAAGGTCTCACTCCTGAGGGGAGTCTCAAAATGGTCTCTCAAAACGCAGTATTTTATATGTGAAGTTAAAATTGTTTTTCCCTATATGCATCGCTTTATATTTATCTGTGTGATTTCTGACACGCACATATCAAATCTAAGAACTGATAGAAACATTGTACATAACACAAAAATCAATTCATCAGCATGTTATCTCCCAAAATGTTCTTCTGAGACATGCAAACAACATTACATCCACATTATATCAATTTTTTCAAGAGATAAACACTCTTGGACAAACACACTCAAACAAGAGGGTGTTTATTCATCAGCAGAGCAAGGAATTCCCCTTACATTTATCCTACTTCTAATAGATAAAAAAAATTAACCACAACTAGAAAGGAATCCTGGAAAATGCCTTTTGGTGCAGCTCCCTCTGGCACAGATCCTTTCAACCAAAATACAATTTGGGAACACTACTATCACCTAAAGAACACATTATTACCCTGGGTTATCATGTCAGAAAAGAGCATCCAAAAGTTAATGAAGTTTTTGAATTGCTTGGCTGTTCATTGCCACTTGCCAGCAGTTACCTTTAGGAGGACATTCAGGTGCTCCAGGCACCAGCAATCTCTGATCATAATAAATCAAGTTCAGATAAGCACAGCTAAGGTCCCTCTTTTTTACACTGAGATATTAAGGGTTTCTAGATTACTTATTAAGACCCTTCTGACAGTTAAATTATTTAAATGTTTCCTACATTTAATACAAGGCTGCTGAATTTTATGAATCTTAATACATAACACCAGATGATGAGCTCTAAAAGAGAGTTCTTGAAAAAAAAATTAAATATTAAAGAGACATTAAAGTTGAGCTCTAACTTCTGGCAGGACATTAACACATATCTTAGACAGTCAGTGCATCCAACTTTTTATGGGAACAGGAGAACTAAAAAAGCTTGCATTTTAATTTTTGATTTTCAATTACTCAGTCCAAAAAAACTTGCATTGCATTGTAGCTTTTTTATTTTCTTTCTTAAGGAAAGCTTCTTCAATGATGGTAGCTATGAATGTTCCAGAATCAGCACCAAGAGCCCTGTGAAGGAGGATATTAATCTGAAAATCCTGAGATGAAATATAATTACTGCATTCTATTACATAAAATACATGTGCCATAGAATTCAGTATAATGTGTGTACAGATGTGTATCATATTAATGCCTTCTGGCTTTATAGTCTTGGAATGCCTTCAGGTTGCATTTTCCCATAAAAACAAAGGTTGGAGAGCTTTCTGAAAATGCAAGCTTAGATTTCCCTGCACTCTGATTTAGGTCTTCCAAAGCGGTCCTTTTGAGGCAAATGCCCTTGACTTTTCCCACAGTAAGAAATTTTACCCTGTGTGATGAGAAGTGAACTTGTGCACAGTGGATGAATTACCTTGCGGTGTGCACATCTAAAGCACAGTGTGGTTTTGGGGTGTGTGTATGTGATCTTTCCTCCTTCTGTCACAGTCCAAGTGTCTTTGCTTTTGAGTTGAAAAGCTTATTTATCTTCATCTGTAACAAAAAGACCCCACATAAAAAAAGCCTAATATAAGACAGAACAACTCCCCCTCAGTTCAAGAAGAACATGGAACTGCTTGAAAGAGTCCAGTGCAGAGCCACAAAGATGATTAAGGGAGTGGAACATCTCCCTCATGAGGAAAGGCTGAGGGAGCTGGGTCTCTTCAGCTTGGAGGAGACTGAGGGGTGATTAATGTTTATAAATATGTAAAGGGTGAGTGCCAGGAGGCTAGAGCCAGGCTCTTCTCAATGACATCCAATGACAGGACAAGGGGCAATGGGTGCAAGCTGGAACAAAGGAGGTTCCATATAAACAGAAGGAGAAACTTTTTCAGGGTGACAGACACTGGAACAGGCTGCCCAGGAAGGCTGTGGAGTCTCCTTATCTAGAGGCATTCAAAACCCACCTGGACACATTCCTGTGTGACCTGATCTAGGTGATCCTGCTCTGGTAGATGGGTTGGACTGGATGATCTTTTGAGGTCCCTCCAAACCCTGAACATTCTGCGATTCTGTAACTCCTCGGTTTGCACAAGGCATAAGTCCTTGGGGCACCTTGAACACACTGAATACTGGAGAAATCAGAGTAATATTTCATGATCTGCCACGCTCTTCCTGCACAGTCCCCTCTGTCCTGGCTGACATGTGCTACCGCGGGAGCGGGACTGAGCAGGACTGGCAAAGATCTGCTCAAGTGCTTTGCCCTGTGAGCCCTGCAGGTGATTCACTTCAAACTGCTAGTGCAGCTGGCGTCACAGAGGGATAAAGACAAACCAATACAGACCATATTCGTGGCCACACCGACACGGGCTGGGGGCTGTAAAAGCACCTTTCTTTGTGTGGGGCTGAGAAGCTGTCCACATCAGGGAGGTAGCATTTAATTTAATTTAAAAATTTAATTTAACTATGAATTTAACTCTTATAAAATATAATAGAATAAAATTAACTATGAATCTAACTATTAATTTAACTCTTTAATTTAATTTGACCGTTGTCTCCTAAGCCTGGTGTGATTATATCCTCAAAAGTCCTCAAAATGTCCTCAAAAATGTGTGGACAAGTTCTGAAGGTCCAAGTGTGCATCCCTACCTGAAGGCTTTTCTTTGAAGGAGCAGCTGGGGGAATGTTGTTAGAGAAGGATCTTCTCCAAAAACTCTGTAATTCACGATTATTTCTTGATCTGGAGAAGTGTGCTCCATTATGAGCATCCCTGTTTCCCTCAGGAAGTGAGACTGACATAAAGCCAAGGCACCACTTGTTCAGGAAGGGCTCTCTCAATGGCCTGATTTTGCTTTTTCCATTCTGTTGATTGAAGGCATTTTGTAGCCTTAATTTTTAAGCTAAAGTAGCGGTTAAAACAATTTAAATGAAAATTTATAGGCTATTTTCAATAGTCAGTAGGGATAAATGGTTCAGCACTTCCTAAAACTACATACAGAGAGTATCAGAATTCTAGGAAGTGTATTAATTGACAAGTGTGTCTGTGACTGCATCTAATATCCACATCGCCAAAGACGGCTACAATTAATACCACTGGACATCAAGGCACTAAGTACCTGAATGAACGCAAGGGAATACATGAGAAAGCCATACATTCAGGAGAATATATGATGGAGAACACTCTTAAAAGACCATCTGCCATGGAAATAGACCTGTTAAAGGAAGGATTTACTGTACTCCATGGGTGTGCTTTGAAGAAGCTTCCACTGTATTCAATTACTATTGATTCATTAGGTACCTGAACTGTACAGCTCTAATTAAAAACCTTTTTCTTTTCTTCTTAGAAACCAGCAGGGAACCTTAAATAGATTTACTCTGAACTGAAAAAAAGTGATAAAAAGATTAATTAGAAAAGTGCTAACCCAAATTCCCTGACCTTCTGTGTGTTGATGTCTAAGTAAGCATAGCCTCCCTGGCTCTCCTGGAGCTGAGGCAGCAGATGATGGACCTTCCTAAGCTCTTTGATTACTTGTCTTCAGCACAAACATTCCCATCTCTGCTGGGGGAAGATCCCAGTGCTGGAATCCCAGAAAGAAAAGACAGATGCAGAAAAGGAGGACTGGATGTATTTGACTAACCAGGCTTCTGACATGCTGACTTGGTGAGCCACTCTCAGTGCAAGGCAAGGGCTGGTGAAGCATGGTGCTGGGAATGGGTCTGGTTGGAGAAGTTCTTTATCCTCTGGCCCCATCCCACAGCATTTAAGAATTTAGATTGTCCTCCAGATGTTGCAGCATCAGTCAAGGCTTTGCTGGCTGGACTGAAATGAAAATTCTCCAAATCTACTCCAGAAACGGGAAATACGTCTTTCCTAGGTTGCTTACTTAAAACCTGTCACTTGTGCTACTTTGCCACTCATAGAAATAGTAATTAAGCAGAGGTATTTGAAATACTTTATACCTTCTGATTGCCCTGCAAGTAGTAGCTAATCTGAGACAGTAACAGTTGCCTCGTTCTTCCAACACCTTCCATGTGTCAGTATGTGGTTAAGACTTCCCTAGAACAAATGCTTAACATCAGCACTCTCCAAAGCATCTAGACAGTCACTTCTAATTTCAGACAGCAACCAGTAGGTTGGGGCCCCATTTTCTGGTCATTCACCAAGCCAGGATTTAGAGAGATCTCTCACAAAGGGATGTGCTGCTTTAACACACACTCCTACAACCTCCTCGCTGATGGCTTTCATGCTGAGATGAAGTCATATTCAGTCTGGTTCAGGGCTGGCATGGTTAGGGAAGGCACAACCCGTGCGCTCCACTCAACCCAGTGTGACTGGCAGCTGACAAATGTTCAACCCCTCATTCCAGCTGCACTGCAGCAGGTGCATGCTCCAGCTCCCACAGCCCTGTCCTGTCCTGCCCAGCCATCAAAATAGATTTTAGAAAGACCTGTTAGTATTCAATAGCAACAGGACTCTTGATTACTTACTCAGGATATTTCTATGCAATAGAAGTTTCCACCTCTGATCTCCTTTATTCAACCTATAAAGTTTTGCAGCATATACACCTGTATACAGTGAATTTTACCAGAAGGATTTCCTAGCCTCACTTGACTTAATAACTCCAAATACAGATCTTCAGTTCTGCTTAATCTTTGTTTCAAAGTTTCTTCCTGCTGTGTGATGGAAATATGTGATTTGTCAATGAGTATTTTTCCTATGCCTGCTACATCCAGTGCTGTAACCATGACAAGCTGCAGCCTCACCAAATTCCTCCCAGAGTGGCTACGTCTGCTCAGCTTCCACCAGAGTCCAGACCAATCTCAGGGACCTTTACACATTAATAAACTTTCACTGGCAGCTGCTGCTTTAATGAACTTTATCTGCAATTCAGACAAATACTGGTCTTCTGTCAGTTTTTTTCACATAAAGATGTTTTACCTTGTCAAGTGAACAGAAAGAGGAAGACATTGCATCTGTAAATGTAACAAGAAAAGCATCAGGAGTCCTGTTATTTAAAAGCGAGCTGGGCTGGGTGGAGGGTGATGTGTGCTAGAGACCAGTCCAGCATGGAACGGACTAAACAATCCACTGAACTCTGTTGCATCAGCAATTTACTGACTTGCACTTCACTTACCTGCACCAGTAAATAAGGCTCAGCCCCCTGCATTCCTCTGAAAGGCTTCAGCACTGCATTATACAGCAATTTCACTTTCCCAGCACTAAAATAATGCTATTTTCTTCACGTTGAGGATACTTCCTACCTAACGTAAAACCTACGTGGGTGATAATTTAAACAACACCACAAATAGCACGTGTGATTTTCAGATGCTGGGGAAAGAGGGCACACTTTTCAAAGGAGTTCTAAAGGCCATGAATTTCATTTTCACATAGGTCATTTTCATAGTCTGCAATAGGAGTCAATAGGAGCTGGCTAAATCACTGCACAATTATTTGAGAATTCAGTGCTTGGCTTCTTTCATTGCTTTGTGGAGTTATAGAGAAAAGTCTTAAAATTATGCACAGTCCAAAGGATAAATTTAATCTTAATAAATTTCATTGCTGCTAATTGCTTAAGTCAAAAGGAAGTCTGTCAAAGGCTAATAATTCTCCAGCATCTTCTGAGACGTGAATGTATATTATGAAATAAAATTACAACCATCTAGAGGACACTCTGTGAATAAGGAATATGCTCTGCCTAACGCTGAGGGTCAGATCTACTCTGCTATTTCCATATTTGCACTTAACCCAATGAAATGCATGAGCTACACTGCTTGTAGACGTTGCTCTTTGTCTTTAAATGTTTATTCTTAAAGCCTGAACAGACCTAAATCTTTTTAAATCTACACATCTTCTCAATAGATTTCACATGGAGCTTACAACCACCCCTTTATGTTTTATTCTTGACTATGTATCTAACCTGTCTGACAAAAAATAGAGAACCACCCAAAGCAAATGATTGTTGCTCACTGTCCAGGAGTAAAATCCAGAATATACTTCATTTTATTAATGTGTTTAATCCTGTGAAAAGAAATGTGTCCTTTGAGGTTATTTCAATGCCTAAAGCTGATTTTAAGCATGTGCCAGTGGGTTGACAGATGACATTAAAAATGAGATTAAGAGGAGTTTCTGAAGAAACCCCCACCTGAATTCCTGTCCCAAATCTGAAAGGTTATGTAATTTTGAGCTGTTGGGCTGATGTAACCAAATATGTAGAATTACCCACAACATTGACTCTCCCTTGTGCAATGATGACTTTCAGTATGACAAAGGGGAATAAAAAAGTTAAACTGCTGTGTATCTTCTGGGTCTCGGAAAAAGGCTGCACTGTCATTTGTACCTTGGAATGAAACTCAAAGCCAGTTATTCACTGCATCAGCAGCTCTGTTCTCCCTGATTACTGTAATTGTGCATTGTGCTCAGAAGCATACTTGGTTTCTCTTCAGTATATTATTTTTACTGAAAATATTTTCAGATAAAAAGCACAGATTGCTATGAGAATAAGTGCCACGTTTTGTAGCAATAAAAGCCTCTAATTTTTGCATCTTTCAGAATTGCCAGGGCTTGGTGGTTTTGACTCTCTGACTTCCCAGCACATTCTAAACAAGTCTTTCACTGATCCCATTTTCTGCAGTCCTTAAAAATCAAACACTGCGTGTGAGGACAATTTTAAAAAGCATGGTGTTTCTCCACAAATCAATCCAATATCTACGGGACAGTGCAAGAACACTCAGAGGTATCCAGCTTCCTTCAAAGAGATCTGTTTTCCTAAAACCTCAGACAGCATCGCAAGAAATAATGCAGTAGACAGTCCCCAGTAATGCAGTAAACAGTTACCTGACTCGTCAGAGAATGGACTTGATAAACTAGGACCTATAAAATAAATATTTATAGGATTAAACGTTGAGCATCACGCAAAGAGGAGTAAACAAAAATATGTGTACTCAGCAGGACCAAGACAAATTTCATACCCTGCATGATCTAGGTAAAATGAATTCAAAGTTTGATTATAGGGATGTATGTGTAGCTATCTGTGTGTCTGCGTGGGGCCAGCCATGCCTCTCCCATTTACTCCACATCTGACTGTTCCTCCCAGAGACTTTTTTTCTCATTACATACAATGGTTGAACTGTACTCAGATCCTTGATAAATGCCATCTATTGCCATCTAGTTTTGTGTATGTTTGTTAAATGTTGGCTAAGTATGTGCATGGTTCCTCAGACTGCCCGTGTATTTTTCAGGAATGTCAATGCCAGATGGCAACTTCAAAGGGAAACTAAGGCAGTTTGGTGGATCACAGAATCACACTGTTAGGGGCTGGAAGGGACCTCTGAAGGTCATCGAGTGCAACCCCCCTGACAGAGCAGGACAAGACTAGAGCAGATTGCACAGAAATGCATCCAGACAGGGCTTGAAAGTCTCCAGAGGAGACTCCACAACCTCTCTGGGGAGTCTGTTCCAACTCTTACAGTAAAGAGGTTCTTCCTCATGTTGAGGTGGAACTTCCTGTAGTCAAACCTGGATGTTTCATTGTGAACATAAGCAAACTTCTAGAAACCAACTACAAAACAAATGGACAAGGTAGAGTCTGGTCAGGATTTTTGTCATTTCTTTTTACCATAAACTGAAGTACATCGAACACAAGTCCTGAAAGCAGATACAGACTACCTCATGTCAGAAAGAAGGCAGGTCTGAGCGTGCAGAAATAGCGTGTGCTTTTAATAACAGAGCTAGGCGTAGGCAGCGCAGCGTGCACATTCTGCGCAAGAAACTTGCACGGACACATCCACCACCTCAGAGAGCAGCCTACACCTCGCTGTCGGCAGCTGACCTGCCTGATAAAACTGTATACGAGGACAAACATTTAAACAGCTTGTCTGGTTTGACACAGGACAACTGGCAAACTTGGCAAAAAAGCATCAGATTTTTCTAAATGACAGATGTTGGTTGCACCACATTCTTGAGCAAGAACTCACTTACCTAGGAGAATAAATGAAGTGCACAGATGAAGGACACTTATCTCTGTTTCCAAAAAGCAGGAAGAGCAACTAAAGAATCAAAAGGATCTGCTTTTGAAGAACACAGTTTATTTGCTTATATATATTTGCAGTTGCCTTTGGCCTCTGACAAAACATCAGCAACAGCAGATATGTTTTCAGCTTCACTAGCCAAGTCATACAAAGGACAGCACATCTCTATTACTCATGTTCAGCCTTCCAGTCATCAGTAAACTTTTGCCTCCTCAGTCTGCAGCAGAACATAACTGCAATAGCGGAAGGTAGATGTGTCATAGTAGTCAAAGAAAAATGAAAAGTGTGTGAAAACAATGTTAAGCATACCAGTTAAACACATACTTCACTCTGAATACGAGGAAACTGCTCTGAGATCTGCTAAAGATCTAAAAATCTTTAACTCTGTTTTATACTAAATAGCAGAGCACTGGAATACCAGTTTTTATCTGTGAGCCTGCCTTTTTTTTTGTCTTGACACAAGTTGAGATGTAATCCTTCTCTGAGTCCTTTTTCTCAGACATTGTTGACTGGATTGCAATTATGGGAAGACCAACAGAAATGTCAGCGTTACCTCATCTTCATTGGAAGTGCCACCAAATGACTCCATTTTAACATCCACGGTCCTGAGCCAGGTAGTAGCAAAGTTCCCTCTGTACTGAAATTGCCTTTTAGTAGTAATCTTGTAACTCCCGAGGAACATAAGTTATGAGAAAGCTGTGGAGAGAAAAAATACCTGAGACCTACTATATGGATGTCACAGGGAACCAGTAATGGTGTCTTGTTTTAAACCTGGTGTTGCAGAAGAACTGTGGACATGTTCCCAGTAACTATGCTCTTGATGCAGTAAGCTTTTCTTTCTGGGAAACTGGAAGGTATTCATTCTATATTTGCATTTGCCAGTCCGGAGATGCTTGGCACGCCGGCTTTATTCCTCACCACTGTTTCAGATGCAGCTCAGGTTCACTTTAAATTTAATTAGGATTCTGGAAACATTAAGCCGCTGCCACAGGCAGTGATTAGAGAGTGGTGCAGAATCAGCCTTTGTGAGTGTCTCTCTCTAATTGTGATTAGAAAGGGATGACTGTATTCCTAAAGTGAATGCCCTGGAAACCAAAGGCAGAAAACACAAGTCTGTCCTCTGGTTTCCCAGCAGCCACAGGTAGTTAGCTGAATACCTAGCAGCATTCCTGATGACAATACTCCCAGCATAGGACAGCCTGGCTGGTTCAAGACTCTGTTTCCAGTTCAAACTCAGGACTATGCTCAAATCCCATGAAGCCCTTCTCTGAACTCTCCTTTAACAATCTATAAAGTGACCCTCACCTATGTCACTTTAATAGAATCCACCCTGCCCTGCTCATCAGCCGGAGGAGGTGTGCTACGCATGGAGAAAAGGAGGGGTTCCAATCCCCAAAGCAGGACTAATTTCTAGAAAGAAACAGGCCAGGGAAGGCTGGTTTAGATTTCAGTTAGAGTACAGATGAAAACATTCAGTGCAGTACCATCCACCACATAGTCAGGGCCATAACAGTTTGTGTTTTCACTGCCTAGCTCCAGGTTCAGGACTCGTGCGGGAAACTCCTCTCCCTCTCTCCTAGCAGAACAGCTGATACCAGCATGCGAGCTCTATTCTTCTCATGAATCCTTATCAGAGATGCTTTCCCTGCCAAACCCAGGGGAAATCCAAGTGCAATTCAATTACTGAAAGCAAATGGGGTCACCTCTCACCCGCAACTCGATGGGATTGTCTGACAGGGCATTGGAAACATCTGTGTACCCAAAGCATCACACAGTTAAGATATTCTAGAGGACAGTGAAATACTTGCTCCGGAGCATTTCACAGATGGTTGGCTTGAGAGGATCTTCCTTCTTAATGAATTCAAACTTCACAACTTGTCTTGAGAAAAGGATAACATGTAAAGATTCAAAGAGAGCAAGTAGCAAAAGAGGTTGCCTGAAATAACTTAGATGAGTGCTGTTCTTTAATTAATTTTCTAGGTCCATTGAGTACAATAAATATACTTAAATTATATATAATTCAAATATCAAACCTGTGCATAACAGTACAAACACTTTTAGAATATCTATTTAAGCAATATCAAGAGTCTGCTATAAACTTAATTATGAAAAGTAAATAATATCAAAGTGAGGACCTTAGTGCTGCTCCTCGCTGACATCCACATTCAGTTTTGCCATGTTGCAGGACTGGGAATTTAAGAAGAAAAATTTACTCTGGGATTCTAGCCACAGCTACGACTCTCACCATTCTCAGTGGTGTAAACCAAAACAACGGATGCTTTGTTTCACTGTAGACTTCAGGGTCAAATACAGTGTCTTTTTTTCAAACCTCCCCTCTCATTACAAAGGGAGGATTACGAGCAACTGTCAGCTTCTGCTCAGAGGATGAAATGGTCTCCAGAAGAATGACAAGGAGCGGTGGCCAGCATGTAGTTTGGCACCACTGGTGTTCACAAGGCTGCGGTACTGTCAAGAGGGAGAGGTATCTCTTAAAAGTTCTTTGTAAACAGATCTTCAGAAATTTATATCTCTGAAATGCCCAATATAGCACAGAAAAACAGACTCTTAAGTGCACTGGGTAACTGCTGCTGGTATCCACATTTTAAGGGAGGAAAGTTGTTACCAAAGGGTAGAACATTTCTGAGAACTTGGGGGGGACTCTGCTAGCTGGACGGGACAGTGTCTAATGAAGAGAGGCCCAAGGCTCTTGCAGCTGTGCTATGAAAAGACAGTTACAACACAATAACCTTGATTTATTTCATTGAGTTCTTATACCAGTAAGAACAGGTGGTTGCAGATGTAGAAATGAGGGCCAGACCACTACAGCCTCCCCACCTCCAGCAACTTCAGTCACTACTCTGAGCAGAGAAAGATTTTATTCTTCCTAATGAATTGTTGGAAAATTTTCCAGAGCAGCCAAAACCAGACCAAAGCCACCTGCACATTATCTCTTACCCTCAGAATAATTTGGTAGCACTGAAGATAGAGGAACTGCGGTCTCCACCTGTTCCCCAAGCTACCTACAGGGAGACTGTGCCACCAGAGCAGCATGTGAACTGAAAATAAATAATAAGAACTTGCTCAAGAATTTTCCTGGATTGTAAAACCAGTGGGAAATGTTGCTCCGGAGAGATAGTCTGACAAGGACAATCACTTAGGAAAAAAACAACAGAATTTTCTAGGGGAAATGTAATTTTCTGCTAGGAAAAAGAGATGCAATTTTCTGTCAGGAAAATAAAAATGATAGTTTTGTGATTGCCCACCTGGCAAGACCCTATCCATTAAACTCACTTTTCACAGGAATAAAGCAAATAGCTAAGAACAATTCCTCAGGAAGCTGCTACCTGCTGCAAATTCTGTTGTCTCCCACACAGATACTGATTAAGGCCCTAGGTTTTCTTCCATGTTTTCCTGCTTTTCTGAGGTTTTTTAATTATTCTTGCTTTTGTTTCAGATAAAATTTTTCCAAATACACAAGTAACTTTTAATAAAATCATCTGATTCCAGGCTGATTCAGTACAGCAACACCTTGCAGGAGAACAGCTTTAGGAAACTATCTACTATTGCAGAAAACATGGTAAACTAGTTTTTACTGAATGTCTGCCAGGGTCTGCTCAAAAGCTTCTGCTTACTGGGCAATATGCAGGCCACATTATTTCCACCCATGTGGATTTGCACCAGTGTGAAAGGTTAATTTTCATGTAAATTGCATGGAAAATGGAATGCCACCCCCAGAGCCAAGGAGGAGGTAAGGAAAATGCAGATCAGTGGTATCATCTGAGATAAAATACATGGCAGAAATTAATTAGGATGTTGCAGTTCATAGAAATGCCCTGGAGATCAAAAGACTCTGCAGAATTTCTCTTCTATATCACCATCAAGGTCCAGATTCTGGTCCTCCTAATTTACCTTCTTCCAAGAGCAACTCCCAGTTTCCTGAGTGTTTGTTTTCATTCCCTTGGACACCTTTGTGAGTGGGGTGCTACATAACTGACAGAAGTGCAGTAGAATGCAGCACATTTTCAGTTTCTTCTACGGCACAACGACGACATGATTATTGTAAGGAAAACTATACTGACCATGACCTTAAACATTTAGCCTTGCAATGAAAGAGGAGGGAATTGGGTTGTGATATATTGGATCTATGCCTCCAAGACACTAAAACGAGGTGTTCGGAATCTAGAGAGAAATAATTACAATGAGAGTGCCAGACACCAGTATATTTGCAGTCAAAGCCACCGTTGCAGGAAGAGTTGAGAAAAATGGCAAAGGGAAAGTGATGGAAAAGGAAGAACAGGGAGTAGGGGAATTAAGAGGTAGTAAATGGCAAACATCTGCAAGAAAACTGCTGATTTGTGGCTCTACAACCTCTCTTACTAAGCCTGCTGGTTCATTAGCAAACAGTATGGGTAGATGCCAAAGCAGCTTTAACCCTGCAGTGACCAGCACCAGTATCTAGTGCTTTTGGGAGGATTACAGAGACAGGGGGGGTATTCCAGGGCTGCATCACGTAAAGTTAAGGCTGGCAGTACTGGATCATGGATCTCCACTGCAAATTCCAACCTGCAAATAGCCCTGACAAGCGTGGAGCCTGAGAGATGAGGCAGCAGATTATTTTTAAAGGAGTAGTAAATCTGTTGCTTCTTAGCAGCATTTTGCTGTCCTTTGCTCTTACCTCTCCTTTTCTGACCTCTTCCCACCACATACCATGTTCCAGGGTTTGGACAATGCCCAATTTGTTCCTTTTTCACTTCCCAAGGCACCAGATGTTCTCTTTTCACCGGTGCCTTTACCTTTCTCTGTAACACTGAGCTATGAGGAATGCTCTGTTATTCTTGTGCCCAAGGCAGAGATTTATTTTTAGCTTTGGAAATGTACTACATGCCACAGCCAAACTTCCAGTTGCTCTTTGCTCTCAGTTTAGTCTCAGTTGTGGGTGAATGAGCATGTCTGAAAATCAGGCCCACCCAGGCTGATACAAATTCTCTGTACAGGGGCATCTGCCATACAGCAAGTAATGAGTGGGCAGAGGTCCTACTGCCATCTTTCATCTTGAGAACATCAGCATTGTAGATTGCCTGAGAAAGGAGGCCTTTGAGAACACCTGGGGTTTGTATCTCCAGGACCACCTCTGTAAGACTCAAGCTGACACTTCACACCACTGTCACTACCCGTTTTCTTAACATCACACGTAGCTGAGCCCATGACAGGCATTTGTTGGTCATCTTTTTCAGGCTTTCTTCCCCAGGAGGCTGCCTCTTGTATCTGCCCAACCATCTCTGCGTTCTTGCTTCTTGGCCATAGGCTGCTTTTATGAGACCTCTACTTTCCTCTTCTCCCAGAGATCCTTTTTCACTTCAGGACAGAGCCTGCCTTGCCTTGTCTGGAGGATCTACTTCAGTGGGCAGTACTCCCCAAGGGACAGGTCCAAGGTCCACTGGCAGCACTACAAACATTAATACAGGCTTCCAGATCTCTCATGGCAACTTTCCCCCATGTCCCAAAAACCTGGTGAGGGTCCTCCTTGTAAGGAAAAGAAATCTGCGTTTGTACTTTCCCAAGGCCACATTCAAATGACAAGAGCTGTGGAGCGAGGGACGATGGCAGTAATTTATAATTCCAGCCCTTTACTCATGATGATGGGGTATGACATAGTATCCAGCAAAGACAAGCAAGTGCTTAGTAGATACTGAGTCAGGGTTGTAATTTCCCACCAGCTGGCAAGGACGCCCCCCCGATGGCTGAATATGCTTTGTCTCATGCTGACAGCTTTGGGCTTAAGGCTAATATTATATTTTAAAGTATACTTAATGTTATATCAATATAATGCAGTTCCTTCACTTTGCTGGAGGCATCTGTCTGGGGTATAAAAGGCTTGGAAAATCGGGCACCATCGTCAGCAGTGCTGTTCTCTTTCTTTATCTGGAAGCAGTGACACCATTTCCAAGAACCTCGATACAAACTGCCCAATATAGGTAGGCAAGCAGGAAAAAAAATGCGTACGTCTGTCTTCTTGCTCTGGCTGTGATAATGGCTGCACTGCATCTGGACATTATTCCATTGTGTGTTTTATACCCTTCTTGCCTCGAAGCCTGAAGGACAAAACTCACTCTGCACACACTACCCTGCAATTGTTCTCAATCTTTCTTCCCAATCAAATTACAAATTCAGAAAAAAAAAAAAAGTCCTGATCACATGTAGCTGGTCTTCCCAGTGTGCACTGGAATCACTGAATAGGTCTGTTGTGGTTTAAGCCCATAACCACACAGACACTAGCTCACTCCTACTCCCTGCTGGTGGGATGGGGAGGAGGAAACACAACAACAGGCTCAAGGGTCAAGATAAAGAAGGACAGGGAGGACTCATTCACCAGTTATGGTCCCAGGTGAAAGACAGACTTGACTTGGAGAAATAAAATCAAATTCATTTTGTGGTGGAACACTGGAACAGGTTGCCCAGGGAGGTAGTTGAGGCCCTGGAGATACTCAAGGTGAGGCTCGACAAGGCTCTGAGTACCCTGCTCTAGTTGAGGATGTCCCTGCTCACTGCAGGGGGGTCGGACTAGATGACCTTTAGATGTCCCTTCCAGCCCAAATTACTCTATGATTCTGATTTTAACTGAAACAAAACCACCGCCAATTTACTAATTGAACCACAGTAGGGCAGTGATAAATTCAACCAGATCTTAAATAAATACACCCTCCTGCCCTCCCCCCCCACCTTCTTCCCTGGCCCAGCTCTGCTACCTGCTCCCCAATAGCAGGGCAGGGAATCACAGAATCACAGAATGTTTTAGGCTGGAAGGGACCTCTAGAGGTCACCTGGTCCAACCTCCCTGCACAAGTAGAGACATCTCTACCTAGGGCAGGTTGCTCAGAGCCCCATCAAGCCTGACCTTGAATGTCTCCAGGGATGGGGCCTCCACCACCTCTCTGGGGAGCCCATTCCAGTGACCTATCACACTCAGTGGGGTGATAGACCCAGAGAATGGGGCTTGCAGTCAGCCCTCGTCTGTTCCATGTAGTTTCTGCCTCTCCTTGCTCCTCAGGGCAAAAACTCCTCACAGTCCTCCCTTGCAGCAACATGACATCCCTCCTGCAGGAGAAAGACCTCCACGAACTCTCCCTACCAGCGTGGGTCTGTCCTGAGGGCTGCAGTCCTCCCAGAGACAGACTGCTCTAGCATGGGCTTCCCTCAGATTCATGTTCTGCTTTGGGAGCAGTCTCCTGCTCCAGCGTGGGGTGCTCCATGAGCTGCAGACAGGATTCTGACCCACCGCTGATCTCCATGGGCTGCAGGGGCTCAGCCTGACACCTTACCATGGTTAAGGGGAATGGTTGCTCCAGCGTGCCTCCTTCACTCCTTCCTTGCAGACCTGGGGGTCCCTATGGTTGTCTCTCTCACATCCTGCTCCTCTCCAGACAAGGGCTCCCAAAACATAAGATCCTACCCAACAGGTTTTCCTCTCTTAAATTATCATAGAGGCACTAATTGGCTCAGCCTTGGCCAGCGGTGGGCCCAATTTCAAGTCAGGGGAGCTTCTCAAAGCTTCTTACAAGGAGGCTACACCAGTAGCCCCCTCCCCTGCTACCAGAATCCCACCAGGTACAAACCCAACACAATGTCTTTATACATTCCTGATGGAGCCAGAGAAACTGCAGGCTGAAAACCAACGATATCCACTGCCCAGGTGACACTGCTCTGAACTCCACGGCTGGAAAGGACAGGTTCCCTGCTCTCCCATGTTCACCCCCTGGTCAGAGGGGTGCAGAGGTACACCAAGGTTAAAAACAGTGAGGATCTAGACATGGCAAATTAGCACATTTGGCACTTCATCAAATATGCCTTGGATTTGGATTCACATTTACCTCCCAGCAAGCCATCTGGGTTAGGACATCACTCCCCGTCTTTCCCTCAGGATACAAGACTCCTTTGTCATTTTCTATTTCTACATCTCACTCGGCTCTTGTTTTTGACTAGGAGCTTCTCTGGATTTTAACCCTAATTCAAGGGCCTTTAATTTTATTTATTTTTAAATGGAAGTGTCTAGATGTGACAACAGATGCATTTCCTTGAGAAAACACATCCCCTAACCTCCATACCACATAATCTAAAGGTTTACAGAGTTGTCCTGCCCTTTGATTCCCTGTTTGCACTTCCTCTGGTAACTTGTGTGATTAGGCTCAGCTTGAATCTACAGAAATAAGGTGCTACTTAAAAGCCTTGCTTTCCCTTCCCATAAAAAACTATTTCTTACACCTCAGAGGCTCATACAACCTCTATTTCAAAATATTTCCTATGGATCCATGCCATTTTAGCAATAGAACAAGAGGAAATGGCCTGGAGTTGAACTGGGGGAGGCTCAGGCTGAATATTAGGAAGAATTTCTTTACTGAAAGGGTTGTCAGGCATTGGAACAGCCTGCCCAAGGAGGTGGTGCAGTCACCATCTTTGGAGCTGTTTGAGCTGGGTAGTTGATGTGCTTAGGGACATGGTTTAGTGGTTTTGACAGGGCTGGGAATAAGCTTGAACTTGATGATCTTGAAGGTCTCTTCCAGCCGAAACGATTCTATGATTCTATGATTCTATGATTTTGCAGATGCCTTGTACTCCAAACCTGGCTGTGATACTTGAACTTTGCTGAAATTATGTCCCCTGTTCTTTGACTCTGTACCCTCAAGGTATAGACCCTGTTCAGCAAGGCCACCTGGAAATTTCTGTTCTTCCTCCTCACCCCAGCCTTACAACCCAAATATTCTTGTTGGCTGTAGGTGTTACAGCCTTGCTGCTGCCTCCTAGAAAAACAGGAGGGTCTCAATAAATGGCTGCAGTCTAATTAAGAAGTGGAAGTGGTCTATTGTGTCCTCTGATACCTGACTAAAACACTCTACCTGCTCATCAGCTGTGTGTGATAGGTTGGCATCCTTGGCACATGAAGAGTTGGATGCTCTTTAGAATAACAGACACCTCTTTTACTAGGCAGGGCACACAGTACATCAATCAGTAAACATTTCTTTGTGCAATCAAACTCAGGAAGTAGCTTGGCTTTGCTATTCACATTTTGGGGTAGCACACAGCATAATTTATCATCACCTGCATTCACGGTCACATATCAGACAACTGATTCACAGCTCTGAACACCTCAATATGCACCTAAAGACAATCATCAGTAGCTGTCTTGTTATTGTTCCCCTGGCATCTCAGTGATGTTTATTCATGGGCCTCTGCCTGTCGTCTTAGTGCTCTGGCCCTGCTCTCAAGTCAGCAGATCTAAGCTTGTGTCATCAGCTGGATTTCTCATTGTCATTAGAGAATAATCATTTGTATTTCCACTTATTTTCACTAAGCCTTGATCAAAACTAAAGTCACTGTCTAGAGCTGTCATAGCTTTCATGCATTAGCTTTTTTTCCATTGTGGAAACAAATAATAAGGGGCCATCACACTGCTATGTAAGAGCAGCTCCCTGGGACCCTTTTCATGCCTCCTGCTCATGACTGTGATATTTTGACCACATCTGTAAAACTTTGGCTCTTTGGCCCTTTCCTTCTCTGGTCCTCATCTCACACTTCCAGCACACCCTCCTTTAGTTCCATGCCACAGTCTGTTTCACAGGTTCTCACATCTGCTCCACTGCAGTCAAAAGCTGACATTGCTAATCCTCGCCTGCTCCTTGCTCATACAGTCAGCATCAAGGAGCAGAGCCAGGAGAGTAATTTCTCCTTAAAATGCCATTACTACTGCTGTGGGAGCTTTTATTCCATCATTTTTAGAAACATAGGATGCCTGACGCAACACTGGAGCTGGCCAGAGTAGAAGCACCTTAGGTGTTGAGATGCCAGGGAGACACCCTTACGTTAGCTGCCAGCATGCAGATACAGGTCCCAGCTTTCCACCAGCTCACTCACAACAGAGTTCTGCCAGTTCCAAAGGAAGCAACAACGTTAGACAGCTAATTCTGCTTGTTTATGTTATCAGCATCAGAAAATATATGTATCAGAACAACTTTAACTCCAAAGATTAAATGAAAGATTAGGCTCTGGATATAAGAAATAGCTCCAACAAGCAACAGTACAACTGTTTCACAAAGCCAAAGATCATGTTTAGACAACCTCAGGCAGTCAGTACTTGATCTGGGGCAATTTTCTATCCAAATGAAGTTTACTGCCCACCTGCTCTGCTTCTCAGGTACAGAAAGCTGCCATGGTGCTAGAGGAGGCCACCTACCACAAGCAGTAATCACAGCATGCTGGAAAGGGGCTCCTGAACAAATCACCATGAGCTGGCACTCATGGGACCGCAGCAGCAGCACACCCTGTAGCACAGATCTAGATCTGATGGGCCCCAGGATTTCCCCAAGACATTTATCCTCAGACACAGACGCTTTCTGAGGGAGTTGTTCAGCTTTGGCAGGCTTTTCAGCCTCAGTCTCCTCTTAAGAGTTGCTAGTCAGCAAGCAATACAAAAAAAAATCCATCTTCCAGTAAGGTAACTCACACGTACAGACTCACCAGTCTGTCAGCAGAAGACATCCACGCGAGGTAACAGCTCTGACTCCCTCCCACAGTATTAACCAGGTAGCAACACTTCTTCATAGCTTAATTTCTAGGAAATACTTCAGAGCATTACAGGAATTTTCAGTTCCTGATGATGTAATTCAATTCTCCCACATTCTGTCTTCTTTTTCAAGCAGCACTGCTGGGAAAGATAAAAAATACAGGTATATTCTATTCCTAAGGGCATTCTTATAGGTATGCCTATATAATTTAGGAAAATAATTAATAAGAAGGTTTTAATGTATTCAAGTACACCCTGGACTGTTCAGATTTCTAAAACTTCTCACATGTCACACTTCTGCACCAAAAAATTATCATGTAATTTGTGACACACCCCCAACTTAGCATCATCCACAAATTTACTAACGGTAGACTCAATCTTCTCATCCAGGTCATCAGTAAAGATAGTGAATAGAACTGGTCCCAGTACTGAACCCTGGGGGACACCACTGGTCACGGGACACCAACTGGATGTGGTACCATTCACAACCACTCTCTTGTGCCCAGTCCAGACAGTTTTTAATTCAGCAAAGGGTGTATCTGTCCAATCTATGGGCTGCCAGCTTTTCCAGCAGGATGATGTGGGAGATTTGTTAAAGGCTTTGATGAAGTCTAGGTAGACCACATCCACAGCCTTCCCCTCACCTACCAGATGTGTCACCCAGTCATAGAAGGAAATAAAATTGATTAGGCAGGACCTTACTTTCCTAAACCTATGCTGGCTGGGACTGATCCTCTGGTTGTCTTGTACATGCCAATTGATGGCATTCAGGATGATCTGCTCCATAACCTTGCCAGGCACTGAGGTCAAGATGACAGGACTATAGTTTCCTGGATCCTCCTTCCAGGCCTTCTTGTGGATGGGAGTCACATTGGCCAATCTCCACTCATCAGGGACCTCCCTGGTTAGCCAGGACCAGTGATAAATGATGGAGAGCGGCCTAGCCAGCTCTTGTGTCACCTCCCTAAGCACACTAGGATGAATCCTATCTGGATCGATAGACTTGTTAGGGATTAAGTGGCACAGCAGGTCACTAACTACTTCCTCCTGGATTTCAGGAGGGTTATTCTGCTCCCCATCCCCACCTACCAACTTGGGAGCTGTCTTGGTTTGAGTGAAAACAGAACTATTTCTGTTCAGTGATTTTACTTTTCAGTTCAGTACTTCTAACTTCTGAACTTTCTTATGTTAGCAGACTGCACAGACAGTGTCTGCTGCGAGCAGTGATAACACCCCATGTTTAGAGTTACTACTAAGAATTGATATGCAGACCAAGGCCACTGCTGGATCTTGTGTATCACATTGGGGGGTGCAGGAAAGTGAAAGGCAGCACCTGCAGGGATGAGTGGACAGGGCAGGTGACCCCAAACTGACCAATGAGGTATTCCATCCTATATACGTCATATTCGGTATAAAGCAGAGGGATCAGAGGGGTCTAGAGGGGCTTCCTACTCCTGGGCTCTTCTTCCCTCTTGAACTGCTTCCTCAGAGTATCCAAGGAGGACTCTGTCCACTCTGCCTGCGATCCCGTGTTCCTGAATCTGGTAGCAGAATCCAACCCCTGAAC
>JANIJG010000490.1:0-36372 GCA_024611175.1 Megaceryle torquata | reverse complement strand
TTAGATTGGATATTAGGAAGAAATTCTTCACTGAGAGAGTGGTTAGGCACTGGAACAGGCTGCCCAGGGAGGTGGTGAAGTCACCATCCCCAGAGGTGTTTAAAAAATGAGTGGATGTAGCCCTTGAGGCTGTGGTCAGATAAATAGATGTCAGGATGAAGGTTGGACTTGATGATCCTAGAGGTCCTTTCCAACCCTAAAGATTCTGATTCCATACTCTCAAGGTTTACCAGTTGCTGCTCTGCTAAGGTGTGCAATGTTCAGTCTAAATTTATAGTGCAAATTTCATATGGATGCAGAGATATTTATATCTGCATAGGGAAATGTATGTATTTGGCTGCATATATTGTTCCGAGAAGCTGAATTAGGAGCTACTGTTTTGAGTAGTTAACTGGGCTAAAGGTAATACAGTAGAGACTTTTTCTGTTTCAATGTATAAATGTGTATTATAGTACACTTGAACAATTCTTAAACCTTAAGGAAAGCTGTAGTTGTTCCCTAGCCACATATAGTAGCAAAGTTGTGGAGTGCCAAAAGGATGTAAAAATATACAGTCGTATATAAAAGGTATTGCTCCTTGCTTAATAAGCAGTACCTATTACTGGGCGACAGTTCCTTCTGTACACAGTTTCTCAGTTTCTACCCTCAAATGCAGGATAAATAGCAAGTTTAATTCTGCTCTGGGGGGCATCAGCATGCTCTGTGGTGTGCTTCCTTATACTTCTCCTAGGCACTTCATGTGTTATCTGCTGGGATGGGGGGGAAAATAGGACTTCTTTTGGTGAGTTCTTAACTTTGTATGCTGTTAATAACAGCAGGGGGTTAGCTTAAGTACATTGTTTTGTAGCTCACTCTAATTATGCCCTTTAGAGAGAGAGAGACAAAGTAGTATAGAACATAATCTGCTGCAGACATGGATTTTAAAACTGAGGTTTCAATATCCTCTGACTCAAACTTTAAAATATTTTTCTCTTAACTTGTAAATAACCCCAAAAGACTGATAAGCAAAACTGCACATGTCCAGAATCCACTAAGAAGGAATGAGGATGGGGAAGAGTACATTCCACACAAATTATGTATTTAAGCATAAAGTTGCATGTGTTCTCTGTAGCTTAATAATGAATGGATAATGGGACTGTCAACTGAAGAAAAGTGGCAAACTCATGAAAGCTGTTACTGCTTAGGAGAGATGAAAACTAGGAATTAATTTAGATGAGACTGGAGCTTTTATAAGCTCATTTTGATGGGGTGATAGGGATAGATAGATGAGCTATATTTTAGTTCTAGCATTCCTCTTATGACTGTAGAGCACTGTTTGCTAGAGTGTCTGAAATAATGGTTATATTCTCTAATTAAATACACACCATGTACCCCCCAGCCCTGTCTTTAGGCCTAGGTAATGCTGACAGGAACATTCCCACCCAGAACCTGCTCATATCCTGTCAACTATTACAGGAGGGGAAAAAAAAAAGGTGTTTCCTTCTGGTTGAAAAAGCAATTCTGTATCTCCTTTCTTACAGACTTTGTCTATGCTACCATATGTTTCTGTCCTTGAAAACTGTCCCCAACAGCTTGCTTTCCCAAACTTATCTGTGCCAGAAATGCTTTATGACTTCAAAGGATATAGGACAAAGCTTCTATTGGTGTTTACTACCTTGTAAAATAGCAGCACGTCAGCTTTGACAATAGCCCTGTGAATGGCATGTGCTGAGAGGATAGATATGTGCTATGCTTCATGTTCTGTGTGGGCAAAATCAAGCCTACTGTGGTCCTTAATGCTCTCAAGTTGGAGGAAAGCTGTTGCATGACAGTGGTGTAGAAGTACTGATGAATGGGCTGTAAAGCATTTATCAGCACAGACAGTACTTTTAAAGGTCTAGGGAACCAACATGAGGATAACCTCTCCTTTTTGCATGAGCAAGTGGAACATCCAGCAAGGATGGTTAGCAAGCTCCATGCTGAGTTTGACATCTGGTGACTTTTCAAGGTGTCTTTATCTTTGTCATAGGTGACACTGATTGAGCTGCTGAGGTTAGAATTTCAAAGTTGCCAAGATCATAGAGCCACAGACTGATTTTATTATTTTTTCATTATTTTTTTTATTACACCAAAATTTCAGGTTAGGCTAAGATTCCTGAGTTAGGTAAGGATTGCTTTTGTGTGTTGTTGAAACTTAGCACTGCAGCAGAGGCTGGACATACCTTCCTGGCAATGTGTCCCAAACAGGCAATGTTCTTTGCTGAGAGAGGTAGCTTCTGGCTAATCTGTATGATAATTGTAGCTCTTGGTTTCAGGAGGGGTCTAAACAATGAGGGTCTCAAAGCTCTCCTAGCTGTTGTTCGATTGTTTTGGTAATAAAAGCAGCTGAGGTAATGAGTTGGTAAGGACCAAAAATTCATGTTGTTTTCTGGATGTGATTTCTGCTGTAAAAAAAGGCTTGGAAAAGGTGTAGGGAACAGTTAAATTCACACTGCATGACAAGGTGCAGTAGAGCAGAGGTCCAGCAGATAGCACTAGCAGTGAGCTGAAAATGGTAATTGCTGCTGTTATCCTTAAGGCACAATGAATACTGCTGGGACTTCCTGGAAGATATCAAGCAAGCAAGATGGCTGAAAAGACACAAGGGAAGGAAAGATGTAAAGGTGCAAAACAAAACTACTACTCAATGTGGGACAGATTTCACTTTGAGGGAATAGGGATTTGAGGGTGAGGGCACCTGAGATGAAGGTGGAGACACTGTTATGACTATTATGAATGCTCATAAGAAAGGAGAACACCCCTTGGCTGAGATTTCTAGAACAAGAAGATAGGGTCCCTGTGTCCTTTACAGACAAGCCAAGAGTGACTTAAGTTGAATTACCTGACTCAAGGTGGCCTCCTAATTTAGAGACCTAAGGTAAACATGTGAAGTGAAATGAACCACTTGTCAGGAACCCCTGGTGTCCACTAGTGCCCTGTAGTTTTATCCACACTTAGGCTTTGAGAACCCACTAGCTGGAAAACCACTTCTATCAATGCCTCTTTCCCTTCCTTTTTAGCTGGCATGATAGAGAAAAGCCAAAGAAGAGCCTGAACTGGAGAAAATGAGCTGGAGCAGAACGAACAGAAGGTGAAGATGAGAGAACTGGAACATAATATCCTGCCAGGAAAGCATGATACTGTGGGAGTAAGCATGAAGAAAATAGATGTGTGATTCCAAAGGGAGGAAAGCACCTGAATCAGTTTAGTTCCAGAGAGATCTGATCATCAGATTCCTTTAGGCCTTGTATACACAGGCTAATGGATACAGCTACTGTAAACTCAGAGGAAACTGCCATAGAAGACTGTTACTAGAATAAAAAACTTTTATTATTACAAAATGTGTTTATATGGTGGAGAGGGGTTGGGGGGGAAACACCAGAGCAAGTATTGCAAGTCCGGATGCATGTCAAGTCCTCTATTTGAACAGGCAGCAGATCATTTGAAAACCTTCTCCCTAGTTTTCAGGGATGGCAGAAAATATATATTCTAAAATAATTTATAATTGAAGAAGTAAATTAAAAATAGTCAATGAAAATGCTCAGTGAAAAAATAAATTAACAACAGGAACTAAGTTCTAGTAGGTTATTTTTTCACTCTATCCGTATGATCTGAAAACTGATAATGTTAGACTGAGATGGAACGCTTAGGTTCCCTTACATGGAGCAAAGAATTGCAATATATTGTTCATGTAATTATTTGCTTTAGCACTTCCATCAAAAAGAGTAGCAAGCAGATATTATTAATCTAGTTACAATGGTATCAGCACTTTCCAATTATTGCTAATTCCCATTGCTAATGTAATTAAAATTGTTATACAAACTTTACAGGGCCTCCCCCTCTTCTCTGTTGTAAGAATGTGCCTGTGGTGGGATGGTGCAGCTATTTCAGTATCCAGACTCTTTACCAGATGAAGATGGGGGTAGTGGGGGTGTTTCTTGGACCAGCTTGATGCTATTCATGTGCATTTCCAAGCAGCTGACTACTAACACCCCTTTCTGAGTGGTCTGCAAATTCAGTAATGTTAACTAGGCTGGCATGGTATAATGCTTTGGGGTGATAACTGGGAGTTACACAAAACTGATCTAAAGTTGATAACAAACATTAAACTGCTGAACAGTTCTGCCATTATAGCTATACCAAATTAGTCTACAGTCTGCTGACTATTGGTGATGGGCTGATACAGCTACAACCAAGCTAAAGAAGTTATAGAACAGACAAGTCCCAACCATGTTCTCAAGCTCGTAACACTTTATTGCCATGGGAATAGGAGGGCTCTTGCCCCATTAACAACACTGGCCACACTCTATTTCCTGTGCTATAGGGCTATGATGGAAGTAAGGCTCATTTCTGCAGTGCCAAGCAGTGTGACACCATCCTGGCAATTCTTTTCATGTCTCTCATGGCTTCCTACTAGGTGGCCAGAGCACTGGAGTATTGTCATCAGTTTGAAAATGAGCACAGAAACAAAATCATGTTTTCTTTTAAATTAACAAGAACTCCAGGCTCAGCCAAGTCACCCAGGAGACCAAACCTATGTAATTTTATAGTACACAGCTTTGTGTTTACTGCTGGGACAAAAGCACTGGGGGCATAAATCAGGCAAGAGCCCCTTGTTTTCACTTTCTGCTGCCATGAAAGCTGTATTTCCCCCCTAACCCCTGAGGGCTAGTGCTTATGCTAGGATGACAGAGATTTAAATCTTGTGTAAACTGAGAGAAAACTCTTCCCAAATCTCTCAGCACTCAAATAATAAGGAATTAAAACCAAAAAATGCATTTGGCTTTTCTGACTTCTTTTTACCTATGATAGACTGTCAAAAGGATGTTATGTTACTGTCACATTAATCCACTCCATTAGTAGCGTGACTTCCCTATAAACATCTCAAAATTGTTTTCCTGTCCAATAAGAATTTGTTATGAGAGGACCAGGTACAGATGTGTTTCTTGTGGTGTTTCAGATGGAAGAATTAAATAGTGGGCACTACCAGTGGTGGAGGCTAAACAGGGAGGCTGCTTCTTTGCTGAGCATAGGGAAAGCTGCTCCTGGAAAACCATGTTTGTGATTTGAGGGGGTGGTGATGCTGAAGAGGGCAGGATAATGTCTCAAGGATAGCAAAATATGCTATCCTATTTCATTAAGGATTTTAACCATTTGAACGGTTTAGCTTACCTAGCGAGTGGGTCATAGCTGCATGGGTGGCATGGTTCGGAGCAAGCCCTGAAAGGTGCAGGGTTTGCAGCCAGGACTCATTCTATCTGGCAGAACCTGTGGCTGGGCAGCCTTCTTCAGGCCCCATTTTGGTCAAGCTTTTCCTCCCAGGCTCAAATGTAAAGCCACAAACAAGAGCAGCAATAAGAGCAGCAGAAAAAACAATGGGGATGAGAGCTGGGTTCAGATAGCTGTCTTCAGGCATCCAAACAGGAGGTGTGACTTCCAGGCTGCTGGTGACTGTCCAAATGCAATCAAAGGAGCTGAAGCCCATTTTTAGGCTCAGGTGTTCCTGGCATTTGTGAAAAATCTAAACGTGCTTAAATGGTCACCTGGGAGCTGAACTTTGGGCAGCCCCTCTATTTATTTAAATCTTGACCCAAAAGACCTGTTAATAAGTAATTGTCAGGCTGATATGCATTTCAATTATTTGCTTACTAATATTACAGCAGAGTAACTCAGGCTCCCAGACCTCCCTGTGGTGCCTGTGTACTCTGCACCTTTGGAGATCTGTGGTCCCTCCACGCTTTCCTGGTGAGGCCGGGAGAGGGCACATCTCCATAAGAGATTTAACTGGTGCTTAGCAGTGACAATTAGGATTTTTCTCTCCAGTTCATTCTGCACACTTTGGGGTTTTTTTTCCACTGTGTAGTGCTGCAGGTTTTTTTGCCTTTCTTTTTTCATCTATTTGCTCCTCAAGATGAATTTGCAGCCTAGCTAGAGACTGACAGCTGCCCTGCTTTATTATTTGGATGTAGGAGGTGTGGGCTTGTTGAATAAATACCATTTAGAATCAAAAGAGTTAAGATAGAACCACAAAGGAGTCCATAGGACTCTCATCTGTTACTTCCCTGGGGGTTCTTTGGGGAGAATGTGCTATTATTCCTGTGATGCTTTCTATGAAAAAAACTGAAGACATATTTTTCTAATCTTGAGAGTAGATTGGAGGTCACATCTGTCTTTTGTTTCTGATATATGCCATGTTATAGAAGCAATAAAACACATTTAGCATTCATTTAATCCATACAGAGGACCAAATTTCCATGATTTGACAGAAAATAAAATAATTTAGCTTATCTTTACAAAGCAAAGTAAGGTTTATAAATAAACCATAATCCAGTTTTCAGTGGCACTCTGATATGCTAGAAAATGAGCCCACAGCCTGAATTTTGAATGGCAAACTGCACACCATTCACTGCTAGCTAATTAACACTACTGGCAAATCTCGGAGAGTCCCTAAAAGAATGAAAATATCTACCCACTGAATATGTATTTAAAAATATCCTGGGACAGAGTGACTTCATGCAGTGATTCCTGTCTGAGTAATGATAGGCTCTTCATTGTTCACACTTCAATTGTTTTCTGCATTTTGTTTTCAAATCACCAATTTTTGCATCCTATTTCAAGCTGTGAGTAGCACACATCCGAAGAAGAATGCTGCATTTAAGGTGAACCCCTGAAAACTGATGGTTCTCTGAAACTACTGCTGTTTTTAATGGCTGTACTTTAAGCCTTGCATAAGCAAAGCTCTGCATTGTATCAGGCCAGCAGTGCTTTTCTGAAAGCAGCTGATGAGAAAGAGGGGTTAAGCTTACAGAGTTTCATATTTGAGCAGGATTTAAGAAGGCTTAGAAGCAGTTTGCAAACACACAAGATCCTCCTGGTTGCTGCTATCAGAAGTCTTTTCTTAAAGCACCACCTCCCCAACCCCAATAAATACAGAGGGCTGAGTTGGCTTAGCTGTGAAAGTCCCCATTCATAATACTGCTGTTAAATTTCAGGCTGCTTATTTTATCTAGCCTGGTGCCTCATTAGCCCCCTTGCTGGAGTGCTAACCCAGCCCCTTAGGCATGGTGAAAGCTGGGCAGTGGGAGCCGGGGCTCAGGGACACAACTTTAAACCACTTTTCTTATTTGGGTGAGGTTTTTGAATGCAGTGCTAGGTACTCCCAAAGGCTTTATTCAGCAGAAATAAGCTATGCTGAATTAGTCACCAAAAGGTGGTTGGACTAGATTCCCTTCAGGGCACTTTTTCTTGTCAAAACATTGGTCAGTCAGATTTGAACTGATGGCTGTCTTTATTAGCTGTCTGGAGTCAAAAAAGGCCCCCAAACTAGGTGGTTATTTGACAATGAAGGGTCCTCACTAAGCACTTGGAAGCTCCTGCATTAACATTAGTGGGTCAGCCAGAAGGAAAGCACATGGATTCATGTGACATGGATTCATGTGCAGCATGAGACTGTCAGCCCGCATGGTCTGAGCATCTGATCCACCCACTGCCCACACTCTGCTCACCCCATGCCCATGCTCCATGGACACAGTGCTGCCACGTCTTGCTTGCCATGAGATCCTATGTGCCAGAGGCTGGATGTGCTACTACAAGGCAAACAAGGGAAGAGCCCTCAATGGCACATGCTCCTGTCACCACTCTGCACCTTGCACCCCATGTCACCTGGTCCACAATACCTGGGTATTTAGCTAGAGAAGAGGTGTGTGTAGTTACAAAAATTCCCCCCCCCTGCAGGGGAATAGCAAGCAGGGCTTGTAGCTACCAGAAAAGTCCATGGAAGTTCTTCTCTCCTGCTGAAAGCTGGTGGTGCCAGTCTCCTGCAATGATGGTGGTGAGTTCACTTGTTTGGTACCTGCTTCATCAGGGAGATGCTGTTGTGTTCTTCCTCAGCCTGGCTGCCTTTTCTGCCCACACATTCACTTATGTGCTGCTGAAGAATTCAAGCGAGAACAGGCAGCGTTGTACAGTTGCAGGCCTAGCTGTGCTGCTGTTGTCACATCGCTCCATGTGAGGACATTTACTGGCCCATAGTTTGAGTCTGAGCCCCAGACAGAGACTTTAACAAACCATGCTCTATCACAGATAGTTCCTAGCACTGATCTCCATGCTGCCATCTTCTTCCTGGGATGTCAGTCCCAGCTGAGAAGCTACCAAGACCGCCACTCACTTGTCCAAGTGGCTCCATTTGCAGAAGCAGAGTTCCTGCCATATGGTGTTTGTTTGAGCTCACATCTCACCCCTCTGACCACTCCATGCCTCTCATGCTTGTGTTTTGCCTACCACGGACTTTGCAAAGGCTTTTCTAAGCAAGCAGGAGTTGGGAAAAGCCAAGGCAGTGGAGAGCCACAGTCATGCAAAAAGAACGGGCACTTGAAGCTGCTTGAAGTAGTGAATGTGTTTTAGATGCCTCACTGAGGCATCTCTGCTGTGACAATGTTCTTTCCTGAATCCATGGTCTCCAGTAGTGAAACTCCAAATTCAGATCAGACCTGGATGACTGACAGCACTTACCGACTTACAATACTAGTCACAAGCAATCATCTTTTCCTTAAACTAGGATGGATGGTGCAATAAAATGCTTTAATGTGCATGGGAAATCATCACTGAAACTGTAACATTCAATCTGGAATTCATAGTTTTGTAGAAATAGATTTTTCCCAAACTATTGTTTTTGTTCTTTACTCTGCCCTGGTTACTTCAGCAGTGGCTGACGCATAACAACTTGCACAGTGTGTGCGTATCCTGTGTTCATGTCCAAAAACTTTTCAGTTTTTTCTTGGATAGATTTTTTTACCTACTGTTATTGATTTCCACCGGAAACTAGAATATTTAACTGCCTTAGGTTTTCATGGTCAGATTGGTAGTGTTCACTGATATGTGTTGGGCCAGGTCATATATGGTCCTTTTGAAATGGTCGAGCGTATCTGATCCTAGGAGACGTTCAGATAATACAGTATGAACATTATGTTGCCTAAAATCCAGTCTTCTACCAGGACCAGCTGTGGTCATGGTGTCTGAAGAAGCTGCCTTCCTGCAGGAAGCAGTCTGCCAAGCCATGCAGAACAATCCTGGTGCTTCCTGGTGGCAAAGTGTAGATATCTGCTGGAGTTCAGAGTTCTGCACTGTTTGCAATGTGCAATAGTGACGACCTTTGGATTTCTCTGCCCTTTCAGAGGGTTACTGTCCCAAATTAAAGAAACCCCTTGGCACTTGCTGTTATCAAATCTGGCACCTACAGGGGTAAATCACAACTTCTAACAGAAGGTTACATCAGGCTGAGAGGAAAATACTTTGAGTCAGCAAGGGTTTGGCCCCTACAGGGCTCCAGCTAATTCAGGGCTATGTGAGTCTGTTGTTCAGATGAGACAGATCCATTTCCACACTGGCAGGAGGGAATTACATTTTAAAAGTTTATTAAACATCATAGTGTTTGTAAATTTGACTGAGAAACACAAAAAGATAGTACCCTGACAGGACACAGAGCAGATTCATCAAACAGAGGAGAGAGCAGCAGGAACAAGACTGAGATGGGGTTGATATCTCAGAAAAAAAACTCCAAGTCATTTAAAAGCCAGAAAACCTATACTGGTTCCCAGATATTTTTTTACATCTTGGTCATGCAGCTAAGCAAGCATTTGCCACTACACTGGGCAGGAGATACTGATTCTGCTAGAGTCAGTAAGCTACCAGGCATTTTCTGGCTTCCATGGGATAGGTGCCTCAACTTCAGCATCTTACTATGAACTGGCATGGAGCTGGGGCAGTGCTCAGTTCATGATGCTTTTCCTGCTGGTGAGATTTTATTCACAGCTAATCCAAAAGATACCTCCTCATTTTTGCTTTCTTCTTTGTTTCAAAATATTTGTGGTAGGAGCCCTAGTAACTCTTAAATTGCTGCCTGTTTTGTGCTTTTTGAAATGGTTGAGGGTATCTGATCCTAGGACACGTTCAGAGAATTATCTGCCTGCTCTGGTGACATACAACAGGCTTTTCTGGGGGATGATCACATCCTTCTCCTTCAAGATATTTTTGTTTTGTCTTGTTTTTCTGCTTTGCTTGGAAGAATGTTATCTTTGAAAACACAGACAACACCACTGAAAGCCTGTCAGTAAACAGGTTCAGATAGTTTGGGAGCCTGGACACCACAGCTGGCTGTTTTATCTGGAGGGAGAAGAATTGAAGTTGGTGTAGCTTTGTGAGAAGCATCTGATCTCTGGAGACTGATAACAGAGCCTGCTGTGCCCTGTGTTGGTTAAAGAGGTTATACCACAGCTTTGTGTGTGTTTCTTCTCATGCTTCCTTTCTCAAGAGAGTTTGTATGGGCATTCAATGTACGAATGAAAAAAAAAACCCCACAACACTATGGTGATAGGGTGGCTACTGGGTTTGTGTGTTGGTTTTAAACCACTGTATTGTTTAGAAAGTCTTTTCACAAGGTTTTGCTTCCACTTTCTTATGCAATCATCTGTGCTTCTCTCCATTACCTCCCTTTCATTTACTACAGCTCTCCAGCAGGCTGTCACCAAAGCTCAGGAGAATGAAACCCTGAGCCTGGCTGGGGCATCTTGAGGCTACCTTTACATGGGTGATGACATTGATACTGATCAAAATACGCATGTGGGTAGAGATACTGCCTGAAAAAAAAAAGTACTTTCATGCAGGAGTCATATAAGTGTGTCATATCCTATAGGGGTTCTGGCAAAGCCTGTTATCTTCTTCCTGGATTTTGTGCAAAAATCTTACCACAGGAAAAACAAAGGCAACTTAAATTATTATTTAGTAAAGACCTAAGAACTACTCTCCCTTACAGACAGTAGGCTTCCTACATGTTTAAAGTTATCGAACTGTGACTGAAGGGCAAAATCACTAAAGCATTGGATGGGTCATTAAAAACCACAGGATATTCAGAAGGTCTTAGGAGGTTTCTGTTCCCTGCAGTGGAGATGCCATCTGCCTTCATTTGCATTAATGATGTGGCCTTTAATAAGTGTGCTTCCGACCCGCTGTCTTTGTAATGCACCCCAGTCTTTGAGAGATGCAGTTTTAGCAGAATCAGTCTGCCCATATAGGGACTATACTGGTTCACACCAGCCAGCCAAGGGCCTGGTTCCATTACAGCCATCAAGAATACTTTCCCCTTATTTTAACACAAAAAGAATTGAGTAACGTAAGCAAAACTTGTGCTTTCAAGCCTGGGAATGCTATATATAAAAGTGATTTTCAGAGATGGAAGAGGGCATTTTCCTGTGGGGGTGGAGAAGAACTTGTCTTTCACTCCTTCATTTCTTCATCCATCTTCTATTTCTGAATGAAGAAGTTCCAAGTCATACTTCAGTCACAAAGCACAAGGTGGGGCTAGTACCTATCTGCATTCTATTTTCTCTTGAAAAGTCTGTTGGACGGGTAGAGACAACACACAGAAGGAACTGAGGGCAGATTGGGCTCCACTGCCAGCTGTCTTCCTTCATGATTTTCAAAAAAAAAAAGGAAAAGGAAAGAAAGAAAAGAAGAGTTTTGTGAGAGAGATTTAATCCAAAACCATGCACAGCTTGTGTTAGGGTTCACAAGAGGGTTGTATGCAAACCTGGTTTCTTCTTGCACTGTTCTGTGACTGGTTTGACTTGTTTGTTTCAAGAGGTTTTGGTGTAGCCTCCATGTTCAAAGATAAGGGAAACCCCATCCCTGTTTATTGTCCCCATCCGTTGTTCTCTTTCTTCTGGTAAGAGCTGCCTGATAGAGAAAATGGTGTTGGAGAAACACCCCTGCTTGGCACAGTTGAGAGGTTGCTTTTAAGCTTCTCTGTATGTTTTCAGACTTTTATGCTGCAGATGGGACTTAAAAAGTTGCTACGTGTGGAGGTACTAAATGGGGAAAAGAGAAATCCATATTTGTTGGTGTGCTCTGTTGCATGTATGTGTGTGTGCGCCTAGTCATGAGCACATTGTAAAAGAAGGACCATCTGCAATGTCCCAAAGTTTTCAAATATCCTGTGTGAAACTTAAAATCTGTGTGATTTTCAACAGCATTGAAGAGTGCAGTGCATTCATTTACTTCTCTCTGCTTTTACTGTGTTTAGGTTAACCTGTGCCTTTTGCTCACTTTAACCTAGAAGGTAAGTCTTGTTTTCCACTCAGGCTCATTTCTATTTTCTTGTTCTGGTAACTTAGGTCAGTGTTGTTTGAGGTGCCAGCTCAGAAGCTGTCCTCCTGCTTCCATTGAAACTAGTGGGAGTGTTGCCAGTGGTGGCAGAGGAAGATGAAACACCAAGTCTCTTGCAGAAGTGAACTTTGAAAACTCTCGCTAATTCAGTCATTTCATGCACAATGGTTTCTAGCACAGCTGTAACTCCCTTCCTTCCTTCCTGGCAAAAATGAAATGAGGACAATCAGAGTTTGAATTAAGTGTATCATAGATAAAGTAGCATCTCACAGCAAAATTGCTGTCTCTCTGCTTTGTGTGGTAAGACATCTTGGAGAAGAAATATGCTAAGCATAGGAGCCCGAGGAAATGTGCAACAGTCATTGCCACGTGTCAGTCAGCAGGGAGAGCACTGGGAGCTATCTTTTCCTCTGGGATATTTTGTATATCACAGCCGTCATGTTTTATCAGGCTGCTGGAATTTCTCCAAGCTGCAGGAAAGATGTCCTCGCTTGGATGTTTTCTTAGCAGAAGGGAGCACATTCAAAAAGTGTAGCTTTCAGTCGATGCTCCCTGAGGTTAGCTCCCTATCACAGGAGGGAACAAGAAGACAATTTCCTTCCAGGCTGCTTGACCTTTGTCTGCAGCAACCCCAGTGCCTTCCTCTGGAAGAGTAACAAGCAAGGGATGGTTGCTTCACGGGCAGCTCCCTCACCAAGTATCGGAGTGGTGTGCAGGAAAGCTAGTGGCCCTGCCTCATCACACAACTTTGAGTCTCCTACAAGCTAGCATTTGAACATGTTTCACATGCACTGTGACAGTCCTTGTGTGTGGTTTGTTTTTTTTTTTTTTTACTTATGGAGATGGTCTTGCCTGTCTGCCTGTTGATTTTTCTCTCCCTGTAGTAACTTTCAAGGGGTGTTTCATCTAAGATTCATAAAGGATTCTCCAAGGTAGCTGATGGCTATAAGCTTTGTGAAATTCATATACAGTGTCCTACTGAGAGTAAAGTGGGCAGAATTAAATCATTATACATTCTGGACTCATATAACCTTGGAGGAACTGCAGCACTTGACAGCTCTCATCTGGTACGGATGTGATGGGGATGTGGAGCAGCTGGAGATACTGCAACATCAGAAAAGGGAGTGGGAACTGGGGACATCAATCCATAAGAAATACTGTAGCTTTGATATTGTGTGTTTGGTTTTGCGATGGATGTCCTAATGTCTAACTGATTACCTTGGCTAGATGAGCTCTCCTTGTCTCATGGATGGGACACAATAAGAAACCATGTTCTTGTCAGTTTGGTTTGGATTCTGCCCAGCTTCTCCTTTCAGATGCCAGGGTGTGAGGTAATTAGCAGCTTTGTGGCTCTGGAGATATTATTCAGACTCAGCAATCTGATAATAATACTCATCCTTTTGCCCCTTTGTCCTCCAGAGGTTTTAAAATGTATATAACAAAGGCAAATGTAGCCATATGAAGGTTGGGAACTAAAGACCTCGCTTGCACATGCCAAAGGGATGTTTTAAGACCAGCGTGTCTTATAACAGAAGGGAATGGCAGACTGAATAAGCTAAGCCTCTGATTTCTCCTGGTAAAATCAAGGAAAACTTTGTGGTTTACTTTTCTGGAGCCAGTACACAATCCTTGACCCACCAACAACGAGTTTGCAGTTTGGATGGGTGCAATTTCCTGAAGAGGAAATCAAAGTGTGCTTGAAAAAAATCTCTAGAGCATGTGTGCCTGTTCCTGGGAAGTCAGTCTGCAGGTATCTTCTCCGAAAGTGGTGTTACCAATGCAAGTGGTGCTGCAAAGGCTGAAAAGAAATTCTCCATTCTTCTCCATTCAAGCCAAAGCCTTTTGTCTACTGCATCATGTCACTTATCAGTGTGGCAACATAGTTAAAGAATGTTAAAAAAAAAGCTGATTTACTGACTGTGTTTTCTGATGTCATCTCAGTTTTCATACTAAAGGAAATTACTAATTTTGTACTAAAAAATAAAAGAGAAAGGAACAGTCACCCAAGCTCTAGAAATTTCCTTCAAGCACACTTTCTATTTCCTTTTCAGACTCGTGGTTCAGTATCTGCATAGCCTTGTGTAACACAAGCTGGCCCTCTTCACAAAGAGCAGTTATACTTTCTTGAAAGGGGAGCGGAGGGGAATGGTCACCAATTTTAAAGTTTCATATCTGTCTTTCTGGAAAATGTGAGGTTCCCATTAGCTGCAGCAGCTGGCTTAATCAATAAGTTAAATAAACAACACTCATCTGGAAAGAGTTAGCAGATCCATCAAGCAGAGGTAAGTGAAGAGCGGTGCATTTAATGCTGCTGTGTGAGTTAAAGTGTTCAGACTTTGAGAGAACTTCCCTGACCCCATTTGTCTGTCTTGATTGAATAGGAGCTCCTGTTAGCTTTCACTCGCACAAACTCCAGCTGCTTCAAACGTCGTCTGCTTCTCTCTCTCTGCTTTGCACACACAAGCCTGTGAACACTTGTGCGTGGACACCCTTGCATGCACAGCCATACACATCCACAGGCGCACGCATGCCTCCCCATGTGCTCATGGACACATGCAGGCACATTTTCTCTCTTAGTATGAGTGTAGATCCTATGCATATATGCCCAGGGATTGCTCTTGGCACATGCTGGAAGAAGTCAGGTTAGCCTCAGTTGGGCACAACCGTGCTGTGAGGGGGATGGCTCTATGTAGAATCACAGAATCATTTAGGTTGGAAAAGATCTTCCAGATCATTGTGTCCAACCATTAACTCAGCATTGCCAAGTCCACCATTAAACCATGTCCCTAAGCACCATATTTACACAACTTTTAAATATCTTCAGGGATGGTAACTCAACCACTTAACTGGGCAGCCTGTTCCAGGTCTTAACAACCCTTTTGATGAAGCAATTTTTCCTAATGTCTAGTCTAAACTTCATCTGGCACAACTTAAAGCTGTTTTCTCACGTCTTATCACTTGTTACTTGGGAGTAGAGACCAACTCCCACCTCAGTGCAACCTCCTTTCTTGTAGTTGTAGAGAACGAGAAGGTCTCCTCTGATATTCCTTTTCTCCAGGCTCCCTCAACTGCTTCTTGTAAGACTTGTTCTCTAGACATTTCACCAGCTTCATTGCCTTTCTCTGAACATGCTCCCGCATCTCAGTGTCCTTCTTCTAGTGAGATGCCCAAAACTGAACACAGTGTTTGAGGTGTGTCCTCACCAATGCTGAGCACAGAAGGCCAATCACTTCCCTAGTCCTGCTTGCCACACTATTTCTGATACAGGCCAGGATGCCGTTTGCTTTCTTGGCCACCTGGGCACACTGCTGGCTCATATTCAGCCAGCTGTTGACTAAAACCCCCAGGTCCTTTTCTGCAGGACAGCTTTCCAGCCACTCTTCCCCAGTCCTGTAGTGTTTCCTGGGGTTGTTGTGGTCCAAGTGCAGGATCCGGCACTTGGCCTTGTTGAACCTCATGCATTGGCCTCAACCCACCAATCCAGCCTATCCAGGTCCCTCTGTGAAGTCTCCCTACACTTAAGCAGATCAACACTCCTGCCCCACTTGCACACTTACTGAGGGTGCCCTCTATCCCCTCATCCAGATAAAGATAAAGATATTAAACAGAGCTGTCCTGAATACTGAGCCCTGGGGAACAGAGAAATATGCACAGTATCTTCCCTATTAATTGGCAAAGGGAACATCAAATAATGCCTATAAGGACTGAGGGCCATAATCCTTCATCTGTGATGAAGTTGGCAGCAAGGACCTGTCTTCAAAAGCCTGCCCATACAGAGAAACTTGCTATGAGGTCTGTCAGGTGTTAATAACACATGGCAATTTTTCTTTTAAAAAGGCTAATAATGCATGACTGACCCTGAACTTCACAAAACAGATGTCTAATTGACAGCTTAACCTTTGCTATGCCTGGTTGAGTCAAACAGGGCTGCTAGTACCTACCATGTGTCCTCACCACAGAAACACCTATCTAACTATTTTACCTGTCCTGAGTTAATTGGCTATGAAGTTAGTGAAGGATGACATGTCTAAGAGCAGGCAGTGCTGGGAACCACCACTCCTAAGCATGCAGGAACCCCAAGTACAAAAGGCTATGGGGTCAGCCCAGCTCAGCCAGACAATGAGTTTCCTTTCCTTGTCTTGCCTTCCCTTTCTATCTGCTCCCTGCCATGCCATTCTTCTCCCTTGTACTCACTCTGGACAGTGAGCAAGTCACTTAACTGGGTCATGAACTTTGGGGGAAAAAAGTTTGCTTCTTTGCTGTTTTCTACTCTACTGGTGAGTTTGAATCTGATGCCTACCCGTCCAGCTCACGTCAGCTGAGTGAAGCAACCAAAGCAAAAGGCCTGGGGCAGGGAGGGGAAGATGGTAGAGGGGGGCTGGGACCTACTCCCTTAGGTGGAGGGGAACTGCTGAGATTGCTCATGCCAAACTGTGCAGCTCTTCTCAGGTATCGCCATAATGTGCTCTGAGTCCAGGATGGTTTCATTACTGAAAAATAGAATGACACAAAGGAGGAATCTTTTTTTTTTCCAGACAAAAGCTAACAGCCTGGAGAGGTATCAAAGAACCCAGTCCTTTTATCCTTAAACAAACCCGCTAAAGTTAACCCCAATAGCAGGAGGATGAGTCTAATCCTGGCAAGAATATCTCAAAGCAGAGCTAACACGTCTCAAACATCTTTGATGGGGTTTCACTTTTGGCTAGCCCATATGGCCTGCTTATATCGAAGTAAACAGCACATCTTTTAGCACTGAAGAAAACTTCTTGTTAGCTTCAGCTCTCTCCTTTCTATGTCTCTTGAAAACCATGTTGTTGCATCCCATGACTGCTACTCCTTATGAATCATGCAAGGCTAATATTTTTAGTAGAATTTAAACAGAACATTTTTTTCCCCCCATTCAATTAATAAACTAATTCTAGTAAACCCAATTTATGTCCTCCAGGAGAAAACAAACCCCTATTTATTGTACAAGTGTCATGGCTATTTCCAGTATGTTAAATAAAACCTAAAAGGATTATCACATAGCCTTTGCTGAAAATTACAGACCCCAAATTAATGAAAGGCAAATGAAATCCCAGAGGAGAAAGGGAGAACAAAGTGGGAGTAAAAGCCAAATAGTTTCATCATTTAGTGACAATCAAGGTAGTGATCTCGAGTCTGCAGCATTTCCTTGTATGAGATGACTCTGGGAAGTCAGCAGGACTAGTCTTTTCAGTAAAGACTTGCCCATTTTGAGATAAGAACTAGAATAGCAAGTGTGACATTAGGTTTCTCACACAGGCTATCTTGGAATAATTGCTCTTTACCGAATAGAAAAAAAATTATTCTAGAATAGTGACTTCTCTCTGGAAACACACTAATGCTTTTACAACAGTACCTGTTCTTTTTTCACCTTTTTTCTTAGTTTCCCCCTGCAGCCAGGTCCAGCCTTTGCCACATGCTAGCTAGCCCTGTGCTAGCCAGGACTGGCGATGCCATTCTGGCCTCAAGCATTTTTCCACTTGGTGCAAAGGCAAGTTTTCTACCATCATTTTTGGGAATGTTTTTATAATGATGTGGGCTTTTCTTTATTTTTTTGTCCATAAATGTTTAGTAGTCCTGCCTGAGCTGTTTTGTTTTTGTTTGCTTTTTTAATTATTCTTTTTTTTTTTTTTCTAATTATTTCCTGGCGTTGATTGGAGATACTCCTTTCCTTTTTTCAGTAATTACTTATGCAAATGGCCTTGACTCCGCTTACATTTGATGTCTTCTCTGTACCATTTTTTCAGACCTTGAAACAAGAGCTGAGGCCCCTCTGTTCCCACAGGAAGCTCCACAAGGCAAGGACCTTGCCCTAACTCCTCCCCACAAGCCCCGGGGAGCATCCCCAGCTTGCAAAGCTTTCTTGAAGTAAAGACTTGGGCACAACAGGCTGCCTCCCCCTGCTTTGGGTTCCAGCAGATGAGTTATGGGTTTACTCGTGAGCAGGTTCAGACCTGATTTTCAGTACCAGTTCAACTGAGGCTTGAAATGACATGTGAACTAAGATCCTCAGCCAAAAGCTTTGCAGGATAATAATTAACAATCAAATACAGTATGATTTCAGTGACAATAAATGCACCACATGGATGTAAGTATAAGTCAGAAAAAACTGTCAAAGCAGATGTCATCTTTAGCTTTTGCTATCAGTAGAGGGTTCTCTAAGAATGAAGGTGTAATGCAAAGTCCTTGGGAAATAATAATTCAGTAAGTCAAAAAAGGATACTTGGATTGCATATCTGGTCATACCTTCATTAACTTTGCTACATATTTATACTAGATGAGGGTTTTTTTTCCATGTGGAGCAAAGAAATTTATAGGAAAATAGTAAGCATTTTGTAGACAAGCTCAGAAGGTGATGGGTAAAGACCATTTGCAATCTTAGCTAAAAGTGAATCAGAAAAATATTATGAACAGAAGGGTCATTGAAAGTCTGCACATTTGACAAATGTCTCTGCAGCAGGATTTGCTTTGTTTTTGGTTCATGCCCAGGGGCTGAAAATCAAACACAAATGTCAAAGGTTCACCTAGTTCTTCAGTCTCCTTTTTTGTTTTGTTCTTGAAAAGACAAAAAACAAAGACACACACACACACACACAAAAAGAAAATATATGAGGTAATATTTGTCAGAAAATGCTCTATGAGCATACACAACCCTTTTCAGTCATGTATTTTTCTTTCAGACATCTGAAGCTTTTCTTCCTGGAAGGATGTCATTAGCATATAATTAAGGTGCCAGATCTGTGCCATTTTCCTGTATGCTTAATGGGGTGACTTCTTGAGGTTTGTTGGGATTTTTTTCCCCTCCAAACTGAGGTCAAACAGTTAACTAAGTCATTCCTTTCCTTCTATTTATATGCCATGGAAGAAACAGGATGTAGTAACATTCTCTTGTGGTTCACCATAAGGAAAATATCCCGCTTCTCTTCTGAGACAATCCTCAACAAACCCCCACAGCAGTACTTCATGTACAGCTTTCTGGGGGAAACCTCTCTCTGTGTCCTGTACTGGGCACAGTAGCAGAGGAAACTGCTGTCTGCTGGTAAAACCCTTCCTCCTCTTCTCTCCTACCACACACCTCTCCTTCCTGCCACATTATCGCAAAATTAATTTGAATATTAAAGCTTTTCCTCAAAGCAAATGCTGTACATTCTCCCCAAATCAATGACTGAACCCTAAGGACTGCAGTGGTGTGTGAGCCTGGTTAGGGAATTTAAGCCAAGAGTTTACCCATCCACAGTGGTATCTGACAGGAATGACACTGGCTTTGCAAAGGCACCCCAAACTTTTCACATGTTTCTATTAGAGACCTGTGTCGATGTCCTGGCCCTTCTCTAAGTGCCTCTGTGCCCAGTACATGTAAACAAAAGAGCCCTGAAGGCCTCCATAAAAGCTCCTCGTTCATAGGGTGCCTGGGGGGAGCAGGGGATGCTGCCGAGCAATCCAGCTGGAAAAGCAATTACGGCTCCTTCTTCAGTAAAGGAGCTTATGAGCTGAGCCCCAGGCCCTCTTCAGCCGCAGACAAAGAGGAGAAAAAAGAGACTCTGTGAGTCCCAAATACCTTTTCACGGGTGAGGAGGAAACGTCCCACGGGCTTTGTTTTTCCATTCAGTCTGTCAGTGTACTATTCTTTTGAAACCTTTGTGCTGGAGTGGCTGGTCTCCACCTCCACTCAGCAGTGCACAGTGGGCTTTTCTCTGGGAAGAACTGGGGAGAGGAAGAAGTAGAAAACATTACTGAGTTTTAAAGAGAGACAACTACCCCCGGGAACAGCCGGGTGCCTCTTGAGATCAGAGACTTCAGTCTACACAGAGCTTGAAGCTCTTCTGCTCTTTCCCTTCCAAGAAGCTCCTTGAAGTCCGTGTCCATCCCTTCCTCTTTATCTAAAGCCCATGGTGTTGCAAACAAGATCAGCACTGGCTGATGATGTCCTTCTGTATGGAGTCTGGCGTGGCAGCAAGGACACAGGATGAAGATAACTGTGTCCGAAGATGGAACAGTTTGCTCTTGTTTAACTTCTTGTGAATGGGAGAGCCTGCAGGCCTTGACCCTGTTTTGGGGAAGGCTTTTCTGAGCTGGAGAGAAGGTCTCTATCTTGTTCCTGGGCACTTATCTTTCAGCACATCAACTTAATTTATGGTGTCACCCCTTTGGTCAAATTCTGCTCTGTGTAGCTTAAGAGGTGTGTCTGGCAAATCTGTCCTCTTCGTTCTCTGAAATTCTTCATACATAGACTCTGTCCTTTAGCCTTGATCCTTATGGAGAAACTCCCTTTTGGCTCTTGGGGGGGATGAAACAGAAGGTGAGCAGTGAAAACTCGAAAGGTTAGAACCCTCTGAAAATCATGCTGTTGTTATCTAGAGGCACAAACACTGGCTTAGAAAACTGATGCTGTACACCTAAGTTTCATAACGTTGGCTTATTCATATGTAAAACATACCAAATCCTTATGACATAAGAAGGATTTTCTGTGGCAGCACATCTGCTGGGAACCATTTCACACAACTTGTTGTGGGTAACATGATGATGACATGTCCAGCAGGGGAGGATCTAGCTCACCATCACTGTTATGTCTTCTGGAAGAGAATGTTTTATGACCAAACACAGTGTCTGAGGAAGATGAGCCAGCATAGCAAAGAGTGCTCAGTGGCATCTGACAGGTGATATGAGCAGAGTATGACTGTGTTTTGCTCTCTTTGAAGAACATGAGTAAGCAATCCAGAAAGGGAAACATGCAAATCAAGGTTATATTTTTTGTAGATTATCTATTGCCTTGCCTGTGAATGAATGACATGGAAATGGATTGCAATTTCCAAGATGAGAAATTATTATAAAAGATGATCTTCCTTGAAATGTCTCTAAAAGTAAGAACATTTCAATTCAAACAATTCCAGAAGGAAACAGCAGTGCAGTTCTCCTGTACACACGTAGACAGTACCAGTAATGGTTATATTACTTCTGTTTTCAGACAGAGAATTTTAGCTTGCTGTCCTGAACAGGCAAGGAGAAAGCTAATCAAAGTGTAGGCTTGAAGACACTAAAATTTAACAGGCTGCCACTGCCCCTGCAGAACTCATTTTCTCTTCACACTGGAACAACTCAGAACTTGGCAAGAAGGAATAGCAACTTCCCAGGTAAGGGCAACAACCACCGTTTGTTGGGTGACTTATAGGCATTGGTCCCATGGTAGCTTAGAAGGTATAGCTGTGCAATGTAGTAACCGTACATACAGACTTAGCTTAGACATCACTTCCTGTCCAGAAACATCCCCTTTTGTCAGCATAGTCCTTGTACTATAGGCAACAGGCATGACAGCCCGTGCTTCCTCTGAGCTTTGTGACAGTTGTAATCTCTCTAGTCCAGCGAATATACACATTACTTCAGCATTTTGTTTGGTTGAACTGCTAAGATCTGTCATAATGACTCTAATAGAATCAATGCATCTCTTTTTGGGGGGCGGTATCCTGTTCTGACACAACAGCAATCACCCTAGCAATATCACCCCATTGTTATACAGCACCTGGCTTTTGACCTTAGTTACATGGTGCTTAAATCATCTTGCTGTGTTGGAAGTTTACACATTGTGTGATGAGAATAGCAGCTCTTGGGCCAGGAGATAGACCAAAGGAGAGGGAACATGGAGCCCCTTTTAAAAAAAGAAAAATATCGTAACTTCTTAAAAAGCAGTAAAAAGAAGAGTTTGCAGAGAGAGTGGCAACAGGAGAACTTTGTTTCCTTCCTGAGGTCTAGTGTTGGAGTTTAGCATGCTCTGCTCCAGACCCCACTTTCCCTAGTCAAAGAGAGACTGAATTTAAAAGACATTTGCTGAAGCAATGAGTTTTGCAGTGTCCCTGACAGCTGTGTGCCAGCTGTGCCTCCTAGGGGCAAGGGGTTCTGTGACCCACCCTGAACCTGTTCTGGAGCAGGCATAGACAGGCCCACACTTGAACCTCTCTGACTTTACTTCATAGTTACTTCACAAGTAGCCACCTGCCCAGCTTGCCCTATTTAGCCACAGACAAAACTCAGATGCCCAAGTCCATTCCAGAAACTTGGTTTCAGCTTTTCTGTCCTCATAAGTTCAGATGTCCAGCTAATGACCCTTGTGCTGCAGGCATGTTGTCTGTGTGCTCAGCAACCCTCATTAATTCATAGAAACAGAGCGTGTTCAGCATTTTCCTGTCGTAGCAGCCTGAAAATTGACACCCAAGTATCAGCCTTGCAATTGGTAATATTGAAGATATTGGAACAAAACTGCCTTTCAGATCCATTAATTTAAAATAATTATGGGTTTATTTAGGAAATCATTCAGTGGAGCACTGTGAATTGACTGGAAGAGTCATACTGGCTTGAACTTGTTGACTTGACCTTTCAGTCAGACAACAAAGAGCTTGTGTTGAAGTATCTAGTTGTTGTGCTTGTCAGGAAAAAATTCTCTCTTATAAGTATGTATGTATTTGTCTCTGTAGAGCTTGATGGAAGATTTAAAACAACTGCCTACTTGGTTGATGAGCATATTCGTAAGGAAAACGGTACACATAAAATATCCCAACTAGTCCCAAACAGCTACCGGCTATTCCAGTTCAAATGACTATAGTAACCCTAGCAGCATAAATATCCTTCTTGACAAAATTACCTTCTAAGTCTTAGAAAACTGAAGGGGAGTAAGAAGATTTAGAACGTTTGCACGTGAATGTGGAAAATACCAGATTTTAGCTCTAATTTTTAGCTAATACAGTTGAAAAGAAAATCTTGAAATGTAGCTCAAAGAAATCCACTAAAGCATCTGTCAATGAGGCTTTCCTGAATTGGTAAACAGCCCTGTAATGAGTTTGAGTCCTGGGCCTAAATCCATTTCAATGTGGCAGTTAACTCTGGAGCCTAACAATGAAAATGCAAGTATTTTTGTCACTTTTCACTATTTACACGCCTCTCATTTTAGTTGAAACATCCAATGTATAGACTAATTCCAGATATATTCTCATTCTTTCAGAGTCAAAAAAATCTCAGTCTTTCTCTTCCTGATAGACTGAAGCTCCCCTCTGTGTGGCTATTTCTCCATACAATATCCATCAGCATGTTGAATACAAAACATGATGTGGGAACATTCAATTAATGCAACAAAGTAAGACACAGAATCATGTTTCACGCTAATCATTTCCATAATCCAACAAAAGCCTACCCCATTTTTAATTTATCTGGAGCTGCCACCAAGTTTCCAGTCTGCTGCACCAGAGACATCCAAAATGTAGGTCAGGCTTGCCAAGTCCATTTCTGCATGAAACAAGCTGTGTTCTTCCCCCCGGGAGTGGGTGCGCACATCCTCACTGCCTCTTCTGCTGCCAGGGTACAGCTGGCCTCCTGTGGCTGTTCCTGCCGGCCGGTGTCTCCTTCGCTCTGCTTTAGGGCTGAGGGATGGCTCCTTGATGCCTTGGGTGAGAAAATGAGTGGAAAGTTACATCCTCAGAGTGTACTGGCTGGATTTTGGTTGCACCAGGACTGTGAGGGTGGCCAGCTGTTTCCAAACCCAAGGCTGGTGGTACTATGCATTGGAGGAGGGATACAGGTGACATAGTGGCAGTGAATCCAGTGCTCCCAGTCTGGCACTGGGCATAAACATGGTGTCCATTGTGGGGGAGGAAAAGGGCCATGGCAAGCAATCCTCCCAAAAGCTTGAGCACGAGTTAAAATTATAACACCATATGGTTTAAAGTGGTCCTTGGAGCAGGATGAGTCATCACCAATGTGAGGTCTCCTCCCAGCTTCACTGATGTTAGCAAGAAAAAACTGGGAACTGTAGGGCAAAAGGTTGAGGGCAGGCAAGCTCAAGCACACCAGCGTGGCAGCTGTATTTTGGACAGACTCTGTGTGAGCAAGCTCAGAGGCTGGAGAAGCGACCAAGAATGAGGCTACAATACCCAAAGGCATTACATATGGGTTGTGCAAGCTGCCTTTCCTAACTACTACAGGCAGCTTGGGCTTCTGTCAGGCTTTGGAGAAGGACAGGGAAACCCATGGTTATGCCAAGCAGTCAGGAGATACCCATGTTAATTCACCAGAAATAACGCACGGTCTAAAGTTTTGATTGTTCCATCAAGAGTGCCCACAAAACCCTTGGACAAAGCACTGTTCAGATCGGTAAGCTGCGTGCAGCAAACCACCACAGGCAGTTTCAGGAGTCATTTACCAGTCTTGAAAAAGAGAGGCTCACCTATGTTTTAATCCCTTTTTATGGAGTGAGACATCTCCTGTATCTGATGTAAACTGTAATAACTCCCTTGTGAATGACCTTATGTCCAGGGACACCCATTTCCCAAGACAGGGTGTTGTTAGGATGGTTTTTCCTCACTGGTGGTGTAAAACAAATTAAACCAGAGTGACATGATAAGCACAGGTGCCCTGAAACTGATGTCAGCTCTGAGGCCTCAGCCTCACATCTTCCTAAAAGCTACATTAGTGAGTTGGAGGCTTTGAAATTCCATGAAGTACAGATACAATGTTTAGGAGCTGTAAAACCCAGCTAAGACATTTAGCTGTAAGGAATCATTGGAAATCTCTTTTGCATGGCTGGGCAAATTTATGAACCACCCTGAAATTCCTTACGGTACCTTTAGGAGGGTGGATCTTTCCTCTTCTGACCCTTTACTTGGCTCTGACTTACAAAAGTATTTGAGAAATGAAGACAGGAAAAAATATCATATGCAATTGTGGAATAATAGGCAACACTAAATAAAGGGCCACTGTTGATACTGCCAGTGCAGAGGCAGATGTTACCCAGAGGCAGTAACTGAAGAGACACGTGATTTCACACCACTGACCACCAAGAAGAGCAAACATCTTGTGAAGCTTTGTTCTGCTGTAGATAAATCCAGGATTACACACATATGCGATAGCCCAGTGTGTCCCACAGACCATCTGCCAATGTATCTTATGGACTTTCATGCATCCATGTCAAGGTCCTACTTAAGACTGTCCCAGGGCTCATTCACTTCCCAAGACTCTACGCAGCTTGATATAGCTTTGTAGGCTGTGAATCTCTGCTCTGCAAACTGCAGCTTTAGGAAGCTGGTCATAACCTGCATTAACTATGCAACAGGCAAGTGCCATGTTGATGAGCTCCATGTATTATGTGTGTAGTCAAGGGCAGTGTGGTGGACACAGTCCAGTGATCTAGGGCTTGTATTGCATGCTCCCAAGCTAACATTCAAATTGAAATCAACAACTTGCCCCTTTGTTGTTTTGGGGTTTTTTTGTTTGTTTGTTTTTTATTTTTGTTTTGTTGTTGTTGTTGTTAGGTTATAGTAATTGTAAAGACAAAATATTTTCTAGTCCTAAGGACTAAGTGTAATTACTATTTTGGGTCATCACAGATGCTTAAACTGGTTAGAAAACAGGATGCCTGAGCTATGGATTTTTTAAAAAGTTGGCATTGACCCCAAGCCAGATCAAATTCAGAAATATTAGCAATTGTCCACAGTCTGTGGAATTCCAAGAAAGTTTAATTTCAAACCAACTGTTCCAAACAAAGTCTGCCCAGCAGCTCACAGTACTATGAGATGAAATGAAAAACTTCAGGCATCAGGCTTTTTTCGAGAGCTCAGGAGAATCCCAGCTCAGCTGCAACTCCAGCGGTGCAAATGCCTTGAGCTGTGGTCCAGGCGGTACTGAAGTTGTTATTATTTTCTTGTTAGTTGTAGTGGATTTCCAGGCTGCATGCTCATGAGGACCCCAGCTCCAGGGCAATGCACCATGAACCTAATCCAGGTTCTTCCCTGTGTCCTGTGCACTGGTCTGGATAATTGGCTCACTGAAGCTGCTTGTTTCAGACAAAATGTTCCTTATTCATCGAGTCGGCAACATCAGACTGTTTCCATTTCAAGCCTGTGCTGTTGAGCTGCAAAACTCTATGCATCTTCACAGGTTGGGAGAGGCCAATGTGACAGCTCTGAAGATGGTGCAGAAGGGAAAAAGAGAGAGATTGAGAGAGATGGGAATTCAGGCAAAGTCTGAAGTTGAACAAGCAACTAATCTGACAGAATCCATGTAGCAGCTGGTTTACTATTCCCATGTAGCCTGATGTGACAATGGAAGGAATACTGAGAGTTTTCTTCTTCTAGCACTGTTCTGGTCTATTCACCACCTTCAGCTTTTGGTTTGGAGTGTTCGCTCAAGAGAAACTGTCCACACGTTATCTCCCTTGCTGCCTGCCAAAAGCGGGGCTTCATGCAGCCTTGGAAATGAAGTAGCACTTCTAAGGCAGCACGCTCAAGGGCCTCTGCTTCTAGACTTTCTAGATAATGATTAAATGGGGGTGAACCACAGTGGGAGTACTTTCCAAGAGACAGTTGCTATTAATTAGCAATACATTTTTCTTATGATGTGCAATGATCATAGAGAAGCTTCAGAAAGTCTGAGACTCCTTAGACTTACTTCAGAAATGGTCAGGGTTGTAGTGGCAATGAGGTTCATGACTGAAGGCAAAGTTTTTGGTTTTGTTTTTTTTTCTTTTAACTCATTGCAAGTTCTTTCAAAAGCTTCTGAAAAAGAAATAATCCCATCTCCTGGATCATTCACAGCTTCTTTTCATCATTTCTAAATATTGAAGCATTGATTGTAAAGATCTATATTGATGGTCCTGGCTAACTAGAGGTTACAAGCACATCCTTGGGAGTTGCTTTCATTTAATAGCATGCCTTGTAGCAGATATCTATTTATAGAACATTAAAAAGGATGAAAAATGCTGTGGGTTATTATTGTCCCCGAATACCCTTCATTTATAGGACATTTGAGTCATTTTTGCAGCGGCAAGAGCAATGGTGTGCCTAGCATGAACATCAGAAGAAAAACACACACTGTAAACGTAGAAGCTGACTGCCTCTTTGCCAAAAAGCTTTTTCAGACTTTTGTTGACATCACAAAATTTTATACATGTATACATATATGTCAACATCTATATAGAAGTGTGTGCACGTGCATGTGCATATATGCCTCTATTGCTGCAATCCTATGCCTCATAAATCATTATGGCCCTATAAAATCCCAATTACTAATGTGTTTAAAATAAAATATGAATGTATATTTATAACGATGTGTAATATTTTATATAACACTCAAGAACAGATGTCCAGGGAGCAGCAAAAATTTAATTAAGGTTTTTCATTGCTTCTCCTAGGAAATCAAATCAAAGTCCCACTGAAAGACAGAAGTGAGACATCAAAAATACCCACACAGTGACAAATGTTTACATGTATTTTATAACTTACTCTGTAATGGACATCTGTGGCTCATCTAGTGTAAAAAAGGCAAGACTATCTGGTATGAGGCTTTTTTTCTGTGTGTGTTTCTGAAATGATCATGCCATGAGTAGTGTGAAAAAACCTTCAGCGTCCTGAATTTCTTTTAGTATTTGTCACATAATTTATGAGCTCTTTACAAAGAGGTATTTTAAGAGCAGAGAAAGCTACCTCAGACAACACCAGCAAGCTGTGGGCTGATGAAGCCACCAGTGCTGGGCTAGAAACCCAGAGTCCCAGGGTAACACCATCTGGAAGGGTAAAGCTGCACTCCAGGCAGAGCTGCAACAGCTGCCTACAGAGACAGATCCAAACAGGCTTTAAAGTAACAAGCGTGGGAGCTGCTAAGAGCGTGGCCGTGACACTGCGGAGTGTGGCACGGCTTGGACAGCTGGGCAATTGCCCAGTGCTGTAGGCAGGATTTGCAGTGTTGCTGTTTCTACACGCTTGTGGAAGCCAGGATAGTTGTTTTAAAGCAGACTATAAAAACATGGACATAACAGCAGAAACATGTTTGACCTCCGGGTTGATACATTTTTAAGCGTGTCTCTCAGCAACTGTAACTCTGCTGCCTGAGGTCCTCACAGGTTTTCTTGAATTTAAACCATTTTTGGACACAAGAAAGTCTCATGCCTGGTTTACAAAGAAGTACCCAAAGGAAGAAGAGTCAGGTAGGTGCCCAGTGTCCCAGAGGATGTCCCTGAGTGCACTGGATTCAGACTAATGCCTTCAGCACAGTGCCAGCCTCTTGACGCTGTGAGATCACAAAGTCAGAGCAGAAGTGGGGGACAGTGGACTTCTTTTGCACGTGGAAAGGGAGTTTTTCCTGAGTTTAAATGAATTACCAAACTGGTCCTTAAGGATGAAATAATGGTGTTTCCCAGAAATTAAATCTCCCCAACACACAATTCTGCAGGCCATGCTCTGGGTCCTTTCTGCATACTAGGGAAACTCCCGTATTAGTCCTGCTTGAATATATGTGATGGGGAGGTTATCTCCAGACCCTAGGCATGCCCTCCCTGACCTTGTATTCAGAGTCTGGGAGCTCTTTTGGTTCCACGTGGCTGGGGAAGGAAACCCTGTGGGACAGACAGCAGCAATGGGATGCAGCACAAAACAACCATCATGCCTTTTCCTTGTGTATTGAAGCAGATCCAGACTGCCTCTGAACCAGGCTCCCCAGGAGAGTCATTGGCCTGCTCAGAATAGAGTGGTACAGTAATCATTTGTTTGCTGTCCTCCTACTGCAGTGATGACTGAATGCTATCAGGAAACCATGCACTAGGTGATGTCAGTGCCTGTCTGTGCAGGATCTGTTTCTTTGCAGCCTGTCTTCTCTTGGACTGAATAGTGCTGAGGTGGGTCTCATGTCACTGAGCTGGGCTGGCTCTGCAGCTTCTCAATCGTGATGGAAAGGTGTATAACAGATAAAATGGCAGTCATCTCCATTTAATGTGGTCCTGTGGGAAAAAAAAAAAAAAAAAAAGATATTTTTCACTCTGCTGCATTCAGTTGAAGGTTTTTTTATATAAACATTGATTTTGCCTGACTAATATAAGTGGACTAATTTGAGCCTGTTTCTGAATAGGTTTAGAATTGCTGGTCACTCTAGGCTACTCATAAAGCAGCACTGTATTAGAATATTCTGCTTGATTCATTTCATTCAGTATCTCAGAGGAAGCTTTACAGAAAAAAAATGCTGTGAAATCAGTAGTAAGATGCTCGTTCTTGATTCTAATTACTCTCCATGGTTATATTTAAGCATTATTAGTTATGATTAAGTACACAGTCAGTAGACAGATCTGTTTTTATACATTGTACTTAATATTCAGAGAAGGCTGTTCTGATGTGTACCTCAGAATGTGAGTAATGTGATGAAAATCAATTAACAGGTGAAAAAACACTCTGGTACATGAAACACTACCTGAAAAGGGCACTCTGTTCTTCCTTGGGATCTTACTCATTAAACATCCAAAGGAAACCCACACACATAGAGGCTGAACCATTCATTTGGCAGTTTTAAAAGTCTTCCCTAAGGGAAGCTAAAGAATGTTTTTAAAGTACATACTATCTACAGTGTTATAAATCCCTCTTTTTTTCGCCTAAACGGTTTGTTTCTATAGTACATCCTATATGTTAAATGCTCTGTGGATAGGCTCATAGTAATGCCAGGGAAGGTCTGGGATGGGGAAGGTTGTCATTTCCATTTTACAGGTAGGAAAAGAAGTTGAAGACTTCACTCAAGGTCATGCTGGAATTCTATAGCGCAGGCAGGAGGAGAGCACTGGTTCCCAAAGCAGAGATCCAGAGGAAGTTTGAAGTTCTGTCTACACAGTTCAGAAACATGAGTTAGGAAAACATGGAGAGATCTGCTATGGTGTTTGAGGCACCATAGGGTTATGAAAATGTGCTGTGGGACATGGTTTTCAAGGCTTTGGCTTCTTCTGGTTTGTTTCAGGTCCCTGAAAAATAGCAAACTGCCACCTTTAAGTACCCCACACTGTCCTGAGGTTATGGACAGACTCTGCTTCCAGCACAACTACTGCTGCAGCTGCAGTTTCCAGAATGGATGCACCTCATTAGCTCCCTCGTGGTGCTCAAGGAAGGCATTTGTGGTGTGGCCTTTTTCAGTGAGATGAGAAAATATGGGCCCAGAGAATAAAGGACAGTCCTGTCACCATCTTGGAGCCAAGATTTTGAATGCAGAGATCATCATCTACATAGTTTTGGGCAAAGTGATCTTTTATGTACATTATTGGTTTTAAGTGGGACCTAAAGTCAGTCTTCTTTTTTTTTTTTTTTTTTCCTTTTTTAACTTCTGCAGTGTTTACACCTGTTCTATGAAATGGGCTGCTTTATGAAATGGGCAACTTCCAGCCTTGTGCACAACTGGCTTCCTTTCCAAACTCCTTTCCACTACTTTTCCCACTTCCTAACCTAGCAAGTTAAGTTTCTGAGACAAGAGTGCATTGAACTCATCACGGTGCCAAGAAAACCTTTTTCTTAACTACTAACAAGTTGAAAAACACCTCCTGACACATGATGGGTGTTACCCCTTTCAGATCACTTTCCTTTTTAAACAATTTTCTTATTGCTCTTTCTTTTCTTTAGTACATATTCTACTCTGAGTTGCAGCCATTCCTGGTTGGTGTTGTTTGTGTACTCAGAAATCACCTTTGCAACCAGTCTTTCACTTCCAGGATTCATGCAATACACTGTGCACATGCTGTAGTCCATTCAAACATGAACTATGGGTTTTTGTCTGGATTTCCCGGACATCTGTCATCTTGGCAGGTTATCTGTGAAAATTATTGTCTTTCAGGCAGAGTTATTAGATCTGACAATGTACCAAAAGTGAGTGACATCAGACATCATGAGGACTGTGAGAGACATGGTAACACCACATCCATGGTGACCAGATGTGTCTGCAAGGAATATGTATGGCCTTGCCTGGTCATCACCTCAGGCTTTGAAGAAAATGTTGGTGCTGACATGTTTGATGTTTGTAGAGAGAAAGACTTATAATTTCTCTGTCAGAAACAGGCCACATTCGTTCAGTGGGAAAATAATGACATTTTCCCATGCCTAGAAATGTGAATGCTTGAAGAAAAGTGCATTCAACCAGACCTGCATACAAACCAGCATCCATCGACTGTCATCTTGGGGGGGAACATTAGAAGGTCTATGGCAAAACCCCTGCTTCCCCACGCAAATGATCTGTGCACTCATTTCTCTATCTTTTCTTCTGAGTCTTGCTGGTAGTTCTCCTCCCTGTGCAAGAAATGACTCCAGGATGTAAGTTCTGTATCTGCATGGATACAACTTTTCAAGTACATGACACTTAGCAAAGCAAAAAAAAAAAAAAAAGAAAAAATGGACGGCAGATGGTCTAATAGGACAAAGCTGAATTTGAGGATTAACTGGACCATAATAAAAGCTGTCATTACATGTTGTCATCATTGGCAAGTTATTTATTAGCTCTAAACAAACAGTGTTCCCTTCAGATACCAAATGTCAAATGTTTTAATATGTAGAAACCAAGTCTTCCTCTTCCAGCTGCTCCCATTTTGTCCTGCCAGCTGTACTGTCTCATCTTCTAAGACCTGCCAAGGAGCCTAATATTAACATACCTTATTATGCACATTATTCTGCCAAAAGAGGCCAGATGAGGCCAAATCATTCTGATAATAAGCCCTGCTGTCATTAAATACTATTATGCATGCTACTGTTGCTCCTAAAACCTTTGTGGAATATTAATGAAGGCATCCTTGGCATTTGCTGCACATATTCTGAAGTAAATGAGTTTAGCACTTACTAGATCTCCCCACTGTCTGAAGGGATCTGTTACCACATTGATCACTCTGTAACTCAGGAAATAAAATCTGAGATGGTTGGTACGCGAAAGATTTCCAATTCTGGAGAGATTTCTTCCTCCTTTAAAAAACATGCAGCTAAAGGAATAATGGTTTGGGTGCTTGATTTGGATCCTTAGCAGCAAAGAAAGGGAGGACAAAGGAGGAATTGCCTGAGGATGATCCAAATGTTTTATCCCTTTTTTTGAAAACCTTTAAGGTCAATTTGAAATGAAAATGTCATTTTGAAATGAGAAGCTGAAAATGCCATTGTGAAAATAGAACATGAAACATTTTTAATTCTCTGAATTATTTTTCCCCATTTTTTTTTGGTAACTGAAACACTGTATGATAACTTGACCTGAAGTTGTGGATATCTTTAGTTAATCTAGAACTACGTTTTTCTGTGATTTTAATGCTTGGAAAAAAAAAAGTCACCTGCTCCAAGTGTTCTAACTTTTGAGGGAGAGTACTTGACATTTATCTCAGTGTTTTAAAGTTCCTTTGACCCCAGGTTTCATCTAGTATTGGAATACTCTGATTTGTTTTCTTAAGTTGTTTATACTTGAAAAAATAAATATTTTTCCTTTTCCTGTCCATCTTCTGCAAGTTTTTTGATGGTTTTTATGTAGCATGATTTCAACATGGCAGTAACACACAAAAATGATGGGGAAAAGTGCCATAAGCTCTCAATTGTAATGTGACCATAAATTCAAGCCTTATATCTGTTACGGGTGGCCCCTTCTCAGATATCTAAATCTTAAAGCCTTACTTGCTGTGATTAACTCATCAGAACCTCGGTCAGCTGCACACCCTTTAACCAGGGACCAGAAAAAGCACAGGCAGAAAGTAATTGTGGTAATTTTTTTTACTGTGCCATGGAGAGGGAGTGAAAAAGAACACCCAAAAGGGAAATATTTTCAACTCATGACATCTGTCTGGGAAGTGGTTGCACGCCTGGTGAAAAGACAGTTTCTGCCCCTAGAGGTGCAAAATCTTACTGGTTTAAGAATTCAGTGTTTGCTTTCTCTTCCCATAAGAAAGTGTAAAAATATATGTGGGGAAGAAGGATAGGGGGTCCATACACCTGGTCTCTCTGTCTGCTGGGCATCAGAGGGTTTTTTGCTGGCTCTGCAGTGACCTGGGAGTTTTGTTGTAGGTGACAGGCTGCCCTTTGAGGCTGGAAGGATGGAGAGGGCTTTACAGGGAAGCTTGTTGAGTCACAGCATTCCTAACGTGTCCCTGTGCAGCATGGTCTATGCTGGGGTAGCCCTCACAATCTGGAAGGTGGAGCTCACTGATGAGACTGGTCAAGCACCTTGAAGGAAAGCATGGGTTGGAAGCAAACAGTATGACTTGACAGACTGGGGTAAATTTCTGTGCCTTATCTGGTGTGCAACCACTCAAAGCTCAGCTCAAATGCCAAGAACACAGACGCTGAGCAACATACCCATTCCTCTTTCCTGCACTCTGTTACTGTGGGTTTTTTTGACAGCAGCTGCTTTTGGTTTATTTGGTTCAGATTTCTCAGATTCCAGTGCTTGAGCAGCCACTACTAAGTAATTTGACATATTTTCCCCAGCCCTTTTGTCAGGCTGTCACTTTAAGTAATTTTTGCAGTTCATGAAGAGATTGCCCACCCCAGAAGCTATGCCTGGGGCTGTTTCTGGGCTATAATATTGACCTGATGCACAAGATTGGATAAGTCAAGGTATATCTCTGCATTTCATGATCTCCTTTACATTCAAGGGCACTCTGAACGGGACAAAACTCTCAGGGATAGACGACTGAGCCACACAGGGGTTTTTAAAAGTGTCAGTGACCACACAACTCCATGGTGCCGGGATATTGGAGTGCTAAGTGGCCCTATGAAACATCTGCTTGCCATTGCTCTGCTTTGGCAATGCTGAGGGTCTTAATCATACTTTACTGCAAGTCTTTCCATATGTGTGCTTATATGCTTAGTGTAACTATGGTTATTAATATATTTTTGTAGCAGAAGAATTAAAATCTAGTGTTTTTCTCCTCTTGTATAAACCCGTCTGCAGTCTGGTCTCCATTCAGAGATCAGGACACATTTTGACAGGAGGTTGCTCTTTTTAATCAAGGTTTTACTGCATTTATTTCACCATTGCTTGCATCACCTGGGAAAGCTGTAATGCCTCCAGGAAGCATGTGACCACAGCTGTTGAAGGTGATGGGAGGATGGAGAGAGGAGTTTTATGAGCTGAGTGTGTGGGAGGCCCATGTCAGTGGGAGAAGGAGGTTTCCAAGAACACTACCTATGGGCAGCAATAGGAGAGGGTTGAAGGATGCTCTCTTCCCTCTCTGAGACCCTGGCTACTCCAGGAACATGTGGCTGTACTGCATAGGTACAGCCTGAATATGGGGCTGGCTGAAGGGCCACTCTGGGCACTGTAATTAACATGCCCCTTTGTCAAAGCCCAAGATTCAGAGCTTAGTTTGTGTGAAGTTCATCTGCTTTTTAGCTCCTTAGTGGCCTCTTGTTGCCACAGATGGGCTTCTCTAGTACCCAGAGGAGCTTGGCTGCAGGTAACTCAGGTGCACACACAATAGCTGTACAGCAGTATTGGTGCAGCTCTTGCTCTGGAAGGTCTGTGACCTCCTGGAGGCAGGGAGGGTTGTGCTCCCCCCTCTGTGGGGCAAGGAGATGTGGTGAAACCTCCAACTTGCAAGATGTGCTGTGGAAGCCAAACGTGGGAATATATCACATAGTCCTTGCAAGACTGAGGCTGCTGTGAGGCTAAGGAACAGTGAGTAGGTGAGCAGCCTGCCCTCCCAGTGTTCCCGCTGTTGTCCCCATGGGAAGCAGCTTTCACCCAGAGCCTCCAGGGTCATCTTGCTGGTGCCCTTCTGGGCAGCCTAGAAAATCTGATATGAGCTGCTGTGCCTCCCCACTCCCTAGATAGGGAGATCCCTGGGAAGGATGAGACACCACTGTGCGGGTAGTCATTGTCTCTTCAAGCTCTGAAGCACGTTAGTAATGCAGGGATCTCTGTGGCAGGGTACTGCTGGTGCCTACATGTGTACATACAGTAGGGCTCTCTTACATATGTGTAGCTTTGCAGACTATCCAAATAGAGGGAAATACATTTGTCAGAGCACCAATTTCTTCCCCAGCTGTTGGCAGGCCCAGAAGAGGCTGAGAAAGCAGCAAGGGAGAAAAGGTGGGAGAAGGGAAGCAGGAAGCGGATGCCAGGACAGCAGAGATAACTCCTGAGAGTAGTTTTGGAGGAGCTCCTTCATTAGGGAAGCATTGCCTGGCTTTGGGAAATGGAGCCAAAAGGTCTGAAGAGAGGAGTGCTGGGTGTTCAGGGTGACTGCGGGAGCTGAAGTGAGAAAGTTGCTTTCCTAGAGTTTTGTGAGGATTTCACTCCCAAAAGGCAGGGGCAGAGCACCTTTTGGAGACCCCCCATTCCCTTAGAGAAACATTGGAGGTGTTTAGGAAAATGATGTGGCAGTATGTTAAGTACTCTGTGAAGACCCCCTGAGGATCAATGTTCTGCAAGACTGAGAACGACCATCTCAATTTAAGACAATAAGAGAAAAGAATTAGTTGTACCATATACTGCTCTTGTCATACTGTTGGCCATTCATTAGTTAATTAAAAAAAAAATTGCATTCTTCTTTCATAACATCTTAGATTATGATGTAGGTTTTATGGCCATATTAATGTTTATTTTTCTATGCACAAATATAAGCTCTTGCTCTTATAATGTGCAAAAATTTTTGTTTTGGTCTAGATATTTCATTTCAGTCTATAATTTTATCCAAAAAGATTTAAAATATTTTTTGCAGCCAGATGTAAAGCTTATAAAAAAATTGAAACTCACACATCATTTTGGTTGATATCTGAAGTTTTGGTTAAAAATACAGCATTTTCATGATCACGTTTGGGAAAAAAAGAAATACTTTGATTACATTTCTTTTATATATCAAAGTGATTAGTGGGTTATTTCTTTCATTCTCAGTAGTTAATAAAACTGAAAGGAGTAATCAACAACCTAAAAACTGTTCTAAAAAGTTGCTTTCTGCTTCTTTTTCTTATAAAGATAATTAACAAACTTGCTGAGAGCTTTTCAGATTGCATCGTTTGGATTCTATAGTCTTCAATATATTTTTATGATCCAGGCCTCAAAACAAAGTCATCCAGAGGAAGCTGAAGAATTCCTCCTGACTTATTTCAAAACTGGTCAGAAGGTTCAGATCAGAGCATCTCTCAGAGATGGCAGTGTTGCATATACATAGATGCCAGTGCGGTATAAACCAACATTCTTTTTGTTAATTCAATCCTTCTACTCAAAGAGAACATTTTGATGTCAGCACTTCTGGAACCGTTTTGCAAAAAAGGAGCTGATGGAATTAAAATTGTGTGACACACTGGGAAAAAAAAAAAAAAAAAGGGGTAAAAATTTCTCCTGCGCTACTCTGCAGTATAAAAAAACCCAAAAACAAAACAAACAACCTCATATAAAACAGACACCTGCTTTTTTTCAACAGAAAAATCT
>JANIJG010000489.1:6689-32462 GCA_024611175.1 Megaceryle torquata | reverse complement strand
TCTCCCTTAAATGGAGATAAAATTAAACAACACAAAATGAATCAAACCTGAGATTTCATTTCACAATTCTATTTGTGGTGAATTGGATGTCATCTCTTAGCAGTTGTTGGCAGTTATTCTTCTGTCTTTACAATGTCATAATCTCAGAACCCTGTATTTCCCTAAATCTTTATTCAGACATTCCAGAATGAACCTTGTCTCTTAAAACACTGTTGTGAATTAAATTTATCAGCAAAGACTTGCCTAGATTTATTGAATACAGAGTAATATAGAGAACGTGCTTGATCCAAAAAGGCATTTATGTATGTATAATTGACTTAAAACACTCCCATGGATTTTTACATCCTTTAGATTCCTTTGACAATTTTTCTGCTTACACTGCAACCTCTTATTCAGGTGGTCTCATGACTGTTGCTTTAATGTCATCTAAGTAAGTTTTTCATAAACCCTGTCTATAAAACAATGCTGGAAAAAAGAAGGGGAGGTTTTCAGACAGGGAATAAGGAGAAGGAACTATCAGATGAATTATTTAGAGCCTAGAATTTTGATGATTTCTCTCTCCCTTTCAATAGGACTAGATGCTTTCTAAAGAAAAGCCACTATAGCCTTCTTGCCAGCTGATGACATTCTGTGTCCTAGATTTTAGAAAGGAGGCTAGATACAGGGGCTTTTTTTTTTTTTTTTTTACTTAATTTGCATTGGTACAGATGCATATGAATGTGCTGATAACAAAACTGCCTGTTCCGATACAGAGAAGACTCACTTTTCCTGAGAGTGCATAGCCTGAAACCCACTTATCATTCCCTAGTGTGGGTTTAGGTAAGGTGGTGTGGTGAAAAGGAAGTAGAAGTGGTGATTCTAACCTAAAATCCAGAAAGGTTCTGCAAATTATGGTGACAGAATGCCCTCCTGACTCATTAAGAATTATTCACTGTAGGAATCTCACCTGTACTTACACACAGCAGAGAGAAAAGATAGCTTTTTAAGTACTTCAGTGGCAGTGGGCAGTACAATATGATAATAACTTGCTTTCATGCTAGAAGCTCTTTGAAAAGGCCTGAGTTTCTGACGTTGTTAGAACTGAACTTAACTTGCAAGAACTGCAGAGTGGTGCTGGACAAAAATGCACTATATTCTGGTGGATATATAATGGACCCATGAGATTCTGTTTGTGTTACCTTACTAATGCAGAATTTAACCATGCTACACATTTCAGTGTCCTTCTTCGGTACTAATCACTCTTCTAAAGACAGATTGCTTTGCAAGTTGTAAACTTTGGTTTTTTCCTTACAACTGATAAAGGGTCTACTCCATTCATAAAGAAAAAAATACATGGAATCATTCTTCCTACCCTGCCACAAGAGACCATTTGCCCTTCAAAATATCTCAGTGGAATAGTCATAAGGAAATGAAAGTGCCTGGTATGTCTTAAGTAGTACAGTACATTGCTAAATACTTCCCTTGCCAATTGTATTCATTAGAGAAGCTCTTAATGTTATTGAAATAGGGAGATCTCTTCAGTTAAAATTTTTCTGTCCCCTTATTTAGCTCCCCCAGGGATTGGTAGTCTTCTAATTTATGGCCAGCTAGACCACTCGACTGTCTGCCATTTCCACTGCTTTTGTAATGCCTTGAATAATTATCCATCTATTTTCCTAAGGGTTAACTAATATCCTCAATTTGCTCTAGGGACATGACTGTTTAGATTTCTAGAATATTCAGTGTTTTAATTTATCCTCTCTTTTTATTGCAGGGATAACAATGGCAATATTAACAGTTTCACATTCAACTTTTGCATTTCCTCTTCTCCCTTGTAACATCAGTGAAGGGGGAACAGGTGATGACGGACTCACAGAATCACACTGTATTGGTTTTGTCTGGGGTAACGTTAATTTTCTTCATAGTATCTTGTAGGGTGTTATGTTTTGGATTTATGACCAAAACAGTGCTGTAAATGCAAAATCACAGAGTCACAGAATAGTAGGGGTTGGAAGGGACTTCTGGAGTCAAGCACCCCTGCCAAAGCAGGTTCACCTAGAACAGGTTGTCCTGGAATACACCAATGTTTTATCTATTGCTGAGCTATTTTACACAGAAGCAAGGCCTTTTCTGCTTCTCACACTACCCCACCAGCAAGTAGGCTTGGGGGTGCAGCACAAGAAGTTTGGAGAAGACACAGTTGGGACAGCTGACCAAAGGCATATCCCATACCATATGACCTTGTGTTCAGCAATAAAAGCTGGATGAAGAAGGAGGAAGGAGGGAACATTCAAAGTGATGACATTTATCTTCCGAAGTAACTGTTAGAAGTGTTGGAGCCCTCCTTTGCTGGAAACCTTCCTGCCAATGGGATGTAATGAATGAATTACCTGATTAGCTTTGCTTGAGCATGCAGCTTTTGCTATTAAACTGTCTTTATCTCAACCCATGTGTTTTTCTTGGGTTTGCCCTTCTTATTACCTTCCTAGTCCCTCTTTGGAGGAGTGAGCAACTGGCTGTGTGGAGCTTAGCTATCTAATGGAGTTAAATCACAACACACATAAATCAACAACATCTGTGCAGAGACACTGCAGAGGCAAAAGCCTGAGCTCTGCGCTGCAAAGAAGAATCCACAGGTAGAGACCACACTGAAGGAAGCGCTAGGGACAATGACAAGGAAGGCAGGAGGCATGTGCCTTCTGACAGCAGTGAGGACTCATTCTCCACCTGCATATCTGCAGCTTCCAAAATGATATATTACCCTAGCAACTGGTGAGGAGGAACAGCTCTCAAAATGGAAGCACTGGTGTCAGCTGAGGCTGAAACAAGTGTCTGCATCAAATATGGTGGCAGTAGTGTCTGGAGACTATGTCCTGCTGGGATTGGACTGATCATCTGCAAACCTGGTTTTTCCTAGGTGTTTTGTTCTTTGCTGGGTGCTCAGATGTGGGATGCTACTGAGGGATTGCTAAGGCTTTTGCCAGTCATCAGGCTATTAGCTCTTGCTGTTCACAGTGTGCTCTTGTCAGAAAGGTCAACAGCATCCTGGACTGCATTAGCAAGAGTACAGCCAGCAGGTCAAGAAAAATTACTCCTTTTCTCTGTTCAGCACTGAAGTAATGTATTCATTGCTGGATTTCTTAGTACACAGAAGACAAGGGCACACTGGAGTGAGTTCAGCAGAGACCACCTAGGTGGTCAGGGGCCATATAAGGAGTTGCTGAGGTAATTGGGTTTGTGTAGCCTGGAGAAGGGGAAGCTAATGGGAGGTCTCATTGCTGGTTACAACTAACTAATATGAGGACTTAAAAAAAAAATAAAGTGGGACTCATCTCAAAGGTTCAGTGATAGGATGCAAGCTGGAACACTTGAAAATCTGACTACATATAAGAAAATGTTATGTGGGCAATCAAGCCCAGGAACAGGCTGCCCAGAGAAGCTGTGGAAATTACATGGTTGGACATATTCAAAGCTCCAACTTGGACAAAGCCCTGAAGACCTTAGCCTAACTGTACCAGACTTGAAAAGGGTGTTAGAATTGATGACCTCCACTTGCCCCTCCCAATGCAAATTATTCTATGATTCTATGATGCTACCTGATGCTTTCCAAATTATGCACCACTTGCATCTATTCCCCAAAAAGATATATTTTACATTGAAGGATGTCTTTGTGTGAGTCTGGGTAGCAGTTGCATTTACTGTGTATAATAGTGTTGCATTCCAATTAAGTCAAATAGTCAGTCATTCAGTTCTTAGACTGAAAAAAAGTTTCAGTATGTCTTGTAGGAGATACTGTGTGGCTTCAATGTGGAAGTAAAAATTTATTCTTTTATTGTCTTACAGATGAGAATGAATGAGCACAGTTAATTCACTGTGTGCTTAATCTAAAACAGCCTGATTATATATCTAGTATAAATTTTTAGCCTATGGTTTGTTACACCCTAATTGAAGCTAATAGTGACTGCCTCCTAATTTACTTAAACAGACGAGCTGCTTAAAGCACATATAGAATGGCTTCTCTTTAACCATGCTGAGAGACTCGTCCTCTAATATTGTGAGTTTTGTGTTCACTGGGTAAGAAACAACCCAAATTAAGAACTTCATAAAAAGCAGATGTTCTTCTCACAGGGCTACTCAAGTCAGCAAAAAGCTAAGAATAGTGTACATAAATGAATATGTAATTAGGATTTTCTCTAATACATACATGGCTAAATCCTACTAATACTATGAAATAAACTGTTCTGACGCCTTCTAGCTACACGTAAAAATAGGAATGTTTCAAAATGCAATTTGTTATTTCCCTTTTTTCAGATATTAACCTTATTATATTTATATTTACAAATTTAAATGTATATACTTAAGTTTAGAATATATATTAAAGAAGCAGTTCCCAAGTAGTTGATTTAAACAAAACACCAATTGATGACTTGGAGACTAATGAAGAAATAAGATAAAATTAATTTCTTTTACACAAAATGTCTCAAAAAATAGGATAGAAAGCTCATATGGAACAGTATTTCAAATGGTAAAATGGATTTAAGAGTTATTTCTGGAACAGTATATACCACTTTTTATATCAGCTAAAGATCATGCAAGTCTGATCCTAACCTACTTTCTGCTAAATAAATGTGTCCCAGGATACAACTAATGTATACATGTAAAGTGAACTCCACCATCATGATGGCCCTTTATCTCAGCAAAATACTTGTGCTTGTAATGATTGAAAACTTTTCCCTAAAAAGAAATATTTTTATGAAACCTGTTCACAAATCTCTTTACCCAGAGAAATTGTTGGACTCATAACAACTGTTTAATCTGATGGTTTTTTGCATATTATCATTTTTCATGATTCTGAACTAACAAAGTCCAGGTATGGAAATAGAAGGACTGTTGTAGTTTTGATCTGATATAAATAAGAATTAGATCCATACAAATCAGAAAGTATGCTGCTTACTTCCACCTAGCACAGTAACTGTAACTCATCCTCACAATATCACTCACTAGATTTTTGCATGCTCTGGAACTTGTTATAACCTATGGCAAACAAACACTTTTTTATAAACTGCCTATAATCAGAACACTTTGCAAGGCTTAGCTTGAAAGTTCTACCAGAAGAAGAAATGGCATTAAATGTTATTGAGTAGTCTTTCTGGGAATATATTTAGTTCACTGAGCAGACATGTCATCAGCATTATTCTCAAATTTTACTAGGTGAGTTTGGAAGGGAAAGATTCCATTTTAGGCTGTGATAACTTCATTGGTATGTCTAAATATAGGTGTCTACTAGAGGGCTAGCTTTCAATTTCCTAGTTTAGTTTCTGAAAGTCCTCTGTTCAGCTGGTGGAGACTGGTGAGAGATACAACTCTTAGCTATGCAGAGTAAATAGACACCTGGGTCTCATTAAGCTCCACGCTCCAAGGTGACCAGAAAACCACATGATAGATGTTAAACTCACTGCTAGGACAGCAGTATCAACTTGGTAGCTAACACATAGGTCACCAGAGTAGTTGAACATGACATAGGATACCCTATCTCTCCTGCAGATAAAATGTTTCTTTAGCTACATTAACAATGAAAAGAGGACTACGGAGAATCTCCATCCTTTGTTGCATGTGTAGGGAAACACAGTGATCAAGGCTGAGGTAGTGAATGCCTTCTTTGTCTTAGTCTTTTATAGTAAGACCAGTTGTTCTCTGAGTAACCAGCCCTCTCAACAGGAAGCCAGGGATACAGAGCAGAATGAAGCCCTCATAATCCAAGGGGAAATGGTCAGTGACTTACCACAACACTTAGACACATACAAGTCTACAGGACTGGATGGGATCCATCCAAGGGTACTGAGGGAATTGGTGAAAACTCTCACCAAGCCACTTTCCATCACTTATCGTCAACACTGGCTAACTGGGAAGGTTCCAGTTGACTGTAGGTTAGCAAATGTGACACCCATGTACAAGAAGGGCCAGAAGGAGGATCTGGGGAACTACAGGCCTGTCAGTCTCACCTCAGTGACAGGGAAGGTTATGGAGCAGATCATCATGAGTGCCATCACCATGACAGCTACAGGAGAATGAGGTGATCAGGCCTAGTCAACATGTTTATGAAAGACAGGTCCTGACTAACCTGATCTCCTATTATAAGGTGATGTGCTTTGAGGATGAGGGAAAGGCTGTGGATGTTGTCTATCTAGACTTTAGTAAAGCCTTTAACACCATTCATCACAGCATCCTTCTGGAGAAACTGGTTGCTCATGGCTTGGATGGGTGCACTCTTCTGTGGGTAAAGATCTGGCTGGGTGTCCAGGCCCAGAGAGAGGTGGTGTATAGAGTTAAATGCAGATGGCAGCTGGTCACAAGTGGTGGCACCAGGGTTCAATATGGGGACCAATTCTGTTTAATATCTTTATCAGTGATCTGACAAGGAAATCAAGTGCACCCTCAGTAAGTTTACAAATGACACCAAATGGGGTGGAAGTGTTGATCTACTTGAGGGTAGGAAGGCTCTTAACGGGAATCTGGACATGGGAGCTGAATCAATGGGCCAAGGCCCATTATATGACATTCAACAAGGTGTTGTTGTTTAACCACAACTGGCAACTAAGCACAGCATAGCTGCTCACTGGGGAGAGAATCAGAAGGGTAAAAGTAAGAAAAATTGTGTTGAGATACAGACAGTTTAGTAGCAAAGACAAAAGCTGTGCATGCAAGCAAAGCAAAACAAGAAATTAATTCACTGCTTCCCATTGGCAGGCAGGTGTTCAGCCATCTCCACGAAAGCAGGGCTCCATGATGTGTAGTGTTTACTTGGGAAGAGAAACATCATCACTTTGAACATCATTCCTTCCTTCTTATCCCCCCAGCTTTTAATGGCTGAGTGTTACATCATATGGATTGGAATATCCCTTTGGTCAGTTAGGGTCAGCTGTCCCATTTTTGTCCCCTCCCAATTTATTGTGAACCTCTAGCCTACTTGCTGGTGGGGCAATGTAAGAAGTAGAAAATTGCCTTGTAAGTACTGCTCAGCAATAGCTAAAACATCCCTGTGTTATCAACAATTTTCAGTACAAATCCAAAACATAACACCATATTAGCTACTATGAAGAAAATTAACTCTATTCCATCCCAAATCAGTAGACAAAGCTAAGTGCCAGGTCCTGCACCTGGGTCACAACAACTCCATCCAACAATACAGGCCTGGGAGGGAGTGGCTAGAAAGATACTTGGTGGGAAAGGACCTGGGGGTGTTGATTGACAGCCAGCTAAATCTGTGCCAGTAGTGTGCCCAGGTGGCTAGGAAGGCCAACAGCATCCTGGCTTGTATCAGAAATAGTGTGGCCAGTAGGACCAGGGAAGTGATTTTATCCCTGTACTTGGCACTGATGAGGCCACATCTCTGGTTCTTTGTTCAGTTTTGGGCCCCTTACTACATTAAAGACATCAGGGTGCTGGAGTGTGTCCAAATAAGAACAGCAAATCTGGTAAAGGGTCTAGAGAACAAGTTTTATGAAGAGTGGATGAGGCAACTGGAGTTGTTTAGCCTGGAGACAAGGGGGCTGAGGGGAGAACTTATTGCTTGCTACAATTATTCTCTACAACTATGTGAAAGGAGGTTGTAGCAAAATGGGCATCGGTCTCTTCTACCAAGGAACAAGGGATAGGACAAGAGGAAATGGCCTTAAGTTGTGCCAGGAGAGGCTGGACATTAGGAAAAAATTCTGCCTTCAGAAGGCAGAATCAAAAAATTCTTTCCTTCAGAAAGGATTGTCAAGCATTGGAACAGGCTGCCCAAGGGAAGTGTTTGAGTCACCATCCCTACAGATGTGGCACTCAGTGACATGGTTTGATTGTGGACTTGGCAGTGCTAGGTTAATGGTCGAACTCAGCTTAAAGGTCTTTTCCAACCTAACCAGTTCTATTATCCTATTCTGACCCTCTGTTCTTTCTGCTGGCATCTACATAGAGCTAAAAGAAGTGTCTCATTGCTGGTAAAAGACCCCTTACTTTTTTGTGGTGGTAGGTAAAGATGGTGTAGAAGGCTCCAGGGCATTGCAAATGGCAATTTAAGGTTTGCCATTTAAGTAAGTGAATTTATACCAACATGCTGACAGCTAAATTTTAAGTGGTTTAATTTCAAACTAATTCCCACTTCTAACAAGGAATAATTATAGTCTTCTTTTCTACTTTTAATTTATTTGCTATTTCAGTTTATTTTCAGAATCCCATATTTTGGCATTTGTTTCCAAATATCCTCTGATACTGTTGCTTTATAAATTACAGAAAATTGTTTATTTTTCCATTTCAAAGTGATACGGGGTAAATATCCTCTAAGTTCATATAGCTATTATGCATGCACAAACACTTGCATAAAATATCACACTGGTCTCCTTCTTGTTTGGTCATTTTCCATATTCAACATAGTTACTGTGAAATGCTTATTATTAGTATTAGGCAATAAAGTAATAAATTAAAATTGTGTTACTTGTAGGCCATCTACTTTTTTTACAGTGTAAATTGGTGAATCTAATCTTGAACTCATACCCTCTAGAGGCACTTCTGTCTTAAGAACACATGTAATTTTATTTTACCAGAATGATTTCTGAACTCCTTAAAGCAAACCCAGAACTCTCAGCTGTGACAATCAACTGAAATGTCATCAGTGGCTCTAACCTTGCTCTAGAGCTACGGAGAAAATCTACAGTTAAAAATCTTAGGCATATCAGAAGAAACCCTCCTAAGATTTATGTGTCAGCAACTTCCAGTAATAGCATCATTCCAATTATTTTCCACAATTTTTAACAATGACAAAATGTATTTTAGTATATATTTATATCTATTTTTAGACCAGGACTGAACTGTATGAAATTGGAAAAGAATAACTAGTTCTCAAATTTATTTAAAACTTCAGTGTAAGACATATGATAGCAAGAAACAGAGAAGGTACAGAGCCAAAAAACATACAATACTGATCTGCACAGTGGTATATGGAGATAATCTAACCATCAGCATAGTTATCACAACAATGATAGTGTCCAGAACAGCTGATGAGAGCTTCTGGTAGCTAGCTGGTGGTGGCAAAATATACTTAGGAGCCTCCATTGAGCCCTAAAGTCAGAAAAGAATAGCATAAAAAACCTCAACACATTAACTCGCCTGTTCAGAAGATGAAGGTGATAGAAATGAGTGCAATGGAACAAATGGACATATCCATCAACTTCTTAACGTAAGAGATCATAGCAGCTTCTAGAGTAGTTTATAAGAGGAGGGACTGTCAAAATGACAGTGGGATGCAGGGTAGTGATATATTTTGAGGGTTGTAAATGTTCTGTTGTGCTTAGCACAGACCTTAAATGCTAGTCTGAACTCTGGGTTTCACTCAAAATTTACACTATTTTCAGACTGTAAAAAAATCAGCCACAGATTTTTATATTCATTTAACCCATATCCTGAAATCTTAGAAAGAAACCCAAGAAATACAGTTTCCTGCAGTGGCCTGACTGACCTGCATGATCCAGTGTCACCTAAGGAAATCTTTTCCTTCTCTTAGAGTTTTAATTTCTGATGTTTCACAAGAGGATATCTCTCACACCCATTTCCATTGCCTAGTCCTTCCACTCGCCCACAACAGAAGCACAACAAAATCCACATATCCCACACATACATGTCCTTATTTCACACTTAATTCCATGTGCCAGATGCCTTCATGAAATCTCTGATGTTAAAATTGAGTAATTCAAATTGTAGACAGGAATTTCAAATAACTGCAGCTAGAAGACCTTACCCTCTGCCCTCCAAATCCTGATTCAAAGGTGATGTACGCAAGTATTCTCAAAAGACAAGCCTGTGAACTATAGTTCTAGTTTGTACTAAAAATTGAAGACTCAGTAGAGATACCAGTTTGATAGCATACTGATTTTTCTCAGCCTTCAACCTCCTCTTTAGTACACCAAAAGTAATAATTAACTGCCTTTCTCTTTCCTGTAGGAGCTGGGAATCTCACCCACATCTCTCTCAGCAACACCAACGCTAGATGCCTTTTCTTCAATTTGTCTAAATGATTAGCATAATGAAGTTAAACCCAGAGCAATTTTTCTTAACCAGTATTTAGCTTGAAGGCTGCTGTTTCTATTTTAAACCTGAAGAACTTTCATGCCCAAAAGCTTGTTGTCTTTTTACCCAGCTATACTTAGTCTAAAAAAACCCAGCATTACACATGTCTAAAAACCTTCCTCATTAGCTAACAGGAACATTTTCTGTTCTATTTTAGAATTAATTATGACTTACAAAACAATGCAACCCCCAAAAAATGAATAGCTTATAGTGCAATCTAGCACAAAAATTATGAAATATTGTCCTTATCTTTTCATTATTTGTATTTGTAGTACTAGAACATAATGCAAAATTAACTTGCTACTGGTGGAAAGCATATACTTCTGTAGCTTCATTTCAAAGAGTTCTCAAAAAGTTCATCCATTTTAAAGGGCAGCATATTCATAACCTGAACCAAAGTTCTAGCTGAAGGTTATTATCTCATTAAGAAAATGAAAATTCTTTCAGGTACATTTTGCTTATTTTTCTGTAATTTTTTTTTTTTTTTTCCCCTCTTTCTTCAGCATTGGTAAAGGATAAGATGTAGGCTGCTTCTAGTCAGAGGCATAAATAAAAGTCAAGAGAGGCCAAAGATAACTTCCATAAATCTAACTTGATTTATTCCATACAGACATTTTTCCATATGCTTTATTCTATGTTTGCTCTTTTCTTGCACTTTCTTTCCATATGGCAGTCCTTCCTCCCAAAACCTGTTCCCCTTTTTCAGTAGCATCTAACGATTTTGAAAAATGAATGAAAATGTGAGTCTACAGTTAAGATATTTATAATTATGAGATTGTGAGGACTGGAACTGCTTATTTAACAGCCTAAATAATAACAAAAGAGGTAATTGAAATTGATTTCCATTCAGGTAATACATTCAATTACAGTCTTCTTCAGTCGAAGCACTCAAGCACGTAGACAAGTTCAAAATGCATTTGAAAAAGATTTGTTCGTGGTAGTAAATGAACCACAGGGACAGGCAATGAAAGCAAAAATATCCAGAAATACACACTTGTATCCATCACTAAAGCTAGTTGAAGTATGGTTCTTTCTTATCAGGTTATAAGATGGTTATCATCCTATTTGAATATCAAGTCCTTATTGGTTCACTTTCTGAAATTTGTTAGATTACCTCTGCAACTTCCTTGTGTTGTATTTTCTGATCTTGCATCAGCCTGTTATTCTTCCTCAGACTGCAAAATCTCAGTGTGACATCTTTACATATGTATCATACCAATCATCTCATATATTGTACATCATCACACATACACCTACAATCTTCTTGTCCTACTTTGTGGCCATATTATTAGTTCTATTTTTCATTCTTCTGCTTCTAGTTTATTTTGCTTATACTATTTTTTGTTGTTGTTTTAATTTGTCTTTATAATTTATTCCACAGTATATTTGGAGTGTTTATATACCAATATTGTGACATCAGAGTTCTACTATACCTTATAGCATCAACATTGGTCATTTATGAGAAAAAACCCACTTTTCTTGAATGTCACTTTGCAGCAACTTATTTTTTAAAGTTGCTCCCAAATAACAACTTGAGAAGCTTAGTCTTAGTTTTATAAAAATTTATTCAGATGAACAAGACTGTATTCTTTGACATTAAACCACCTCTGTCAAAGTCTTCTTTCAAAAGCCATATACTTGAATGTTTTTATGCTTCTAATTTTTCACTAGCTTTCAGCAGAGTAATTTTTCCTAAGTGTATATATATATATATATATATATTTAATGGACTTCTATAGGTAAAGAAGCACCTGGAATAATGTGAAATTAATTATAATCCTTCAAAATGCATTGATCCTCATTTTGAAATGAAAATAATTTGTTTCCTGTGCTTATAACACATTTTTTAAATGATGGATGTTTATAATAAGATGTTTCACTCACTAGTAATGGTTCATCTTAATATGAAGAACTAATGGTTCAGTAAGACTTTTTCTTATGAACCATTGAACTAAATAGTCCTTGCAAGAAACTGTTTCTGTAGTTTCCTTCTACATCTAGGGCATGTTTTTTCCAGCTAATATAAAATCAACAGTAGATGTAATTTGAGTTAAAGATACAATGTTTCCTTGAAAATCAGGTATCTTATTATAACACTGATTTTGATAGTAAACATTCTGTTCCCTACTTTCCCTCTTGGTCTAGAGGTGCTCTCAGGTGTCATAGGTATTTTTTCTACTCAAGTGCTAATTCTGTCTCACAAGACTTTTACTGATTTCCCATCTTTTTGTACTTTTCAAGTACCTCTTTGATAATTCACAGGTTTTTAGAAGCATAGTCACAGTTATATCACTTCTGTTCTGATTAACTGGAAACACAATGTTTAGACAGTGTACTTTAAGAGATAAAAACTTTTTAAAAATTTCTATTATGAAGTAATTTAAGATGACACTTTCTCTGATGTGTTACTCGGTTCATGACCTAAATCTGAAAAAACAATTGATGAAATATTCCAGTTCATTTTTTATTCTTTTCTTTAAGTAAATACCTTATTTTGAGAATAGTTCACTCATTCAGCAAAACCAAAATTGTCAGCTGGCAGTTATCCCAACAAGATATTTGCACATTGGCAACAGCTCTGAAAGCAGAGAGTTCTTTATAATTACCAGTCACTGTGTCGCTGAAGCAACTTAGAGCTTTAAAAGACCTGGCGAACAGAATCAGGAAAAAAAACCTTTTTCTATTCACTAGGGAGTGACTAGGAAACAGCTATCTCAAAACCAGTTGCAGTGCAAATGTACTAACTTGGAACTGGAAAAATAATCAAGGCTTAAAATATATGGCATTCATTCTACCCACACAGTATGTTTATGTACACCTGTTGTATCTGGCAGAAATAAAAAGTCACTTTGAGATGACAATTCATCCCATGTATTTCAGGATCGAATGAATTGCCTTGTAGGAACAAATCATGCCTATCTTCCCATTTAGTACAAGGTAACCTAGACAAATGGCTTAGATTATACCTCTACTTATTAATGACTAAAGTTTAGGTAAGAAGAATTCTACAGGAATTCCACAATGTGGATATAATTATGGAGAACTCTGAAGTACCCCATGAAAGTACATTTTGCCATGAATACAAATTATTTTAAATAAAAAGCAGCAGGCACAAAGGTGTCCTTTGTCTGCTATAAAATCTAAAGATTAGTTTCATCAGTCTGGTTTGAATAAACAATACTTTTTCTCAAACTTCTATTAGGTTTTATTTATTTATGTACACAGGAACACTATCAAAATACTACATTTGATTCTTAGAAAAATAACATAAGAAATACTTAAGTGATCACTATTTTCAGAATCTGTTGTGGCAGAGTAAATACAATGTGAAAACAGAAAGTATATGTTTGACATCCAATATCTTAAGATTCAAACCATACCAAACCAACCAACCAAACAAACCCAAACAGAAAACCCCAACAAACAAACAAACAAAAAAACAACCAAACAAACCAAAACACACTAATTGCAATAAACTGTAATAACAAATCTCATATGTACACACAGACACAAACTAAAACCTATCTGTCTTCTGGATTATGCACCTTTTATGAACTGAAAGTACTTTGCAGGTGCAGTCAAGAATGCTGGAATACTTTTAAAAGACAAGGACATATTGCAATCTGAAAATTCTCTCTAAAATCATATGAATGCAGCAGCTGTAACTAAAAGGGAAAAGGAGTTAAACAAACAAAAGCCATTCAAAATATCTCAAGGTTTAATATTATGGGATTGGTCACAGAAATCACTTTCTTTTAGCAAAATATCAGCTTGATGAAACAGCTGCACATACTATAGCTATTCCTTATAGTATCATAACAGATAGGCTTTGTGAAACTTATCTTTGGGATAAAAGCAGAGGCCTTTCCTATACCAGTTGTATTTATTCCTCTGACTACTACAAAATCTAGTTCATGCCTTTAATAAGCCACATGATGTGAGTTGAGAAGATTCATTAACTGACTAACTTTCTAACTGATTAAACTTTTTTTTTTTTTTAATCTGTAAAACATTCTATTTCATATAGGATCAGCCACACTGCTCATATTCAATAATGCAGTGTAGTTTTCCTGTTTAAAATCATAGAACCAGAGAATGGTAGGGGTTGGAAGGGATCTCTGGAGATTGAGTCCAACCCCCCTGCCAGCACAGGAACACCTAGGGCAGGCCACAGAGCAACATCACCAGGCAAGTCTTTCTCAATTTTTCAATTTCTGGTCCTCTTTAATTACTCAGACTTAAAAATACAGTATGCATTATTCTTGAAGTAATATGAAGGAATAATTGACTGACACTGATATAATAGAATGCCATCAATATTTTAATTTTAAATGGAATTATGATTCAAATTACATTCATCACTTGAAACACAGGAGAATAATTCTGAAATTAGTTTAAATAAAAATGAATCATGATAACTTTCATGTATAAGGGCCACTTCCAAATAACCAGCTTTGTTTTTCTTCTCTATCTATTTGTCTACACCTGAAAGATTGAGAGTTCCATACGGGGGGAAATTTCAGCACATAAAACTTACCCACTGTTTGCACCATCATATGCAAAGGCATGTAAGAAGCAGAAACAAGAACATAATTCACTTAGCAATAGGTATCTCCATTGATACACCATCTTTTGGGATGAGAGCTACTTCAAACTCTGGTGAGGAAAACACTGACATAGAAATGTGATCTGGGCATAACAGACTGCCTGGTGAATTCCCATCTCTGCCTCTCAGGGTATCTCTTACTTGCTGAGGCAGTGGAGTGATTTGTCATCTCTTACAATGAAACTTTCAATTTTAACCTTGATGTTCATGATTAGGAATCTCTCTAAATTGACCAAGAGTCTCCAGTTACTGGTTAGTGATGTTTCTGCACTAAATTAATATTGCAGAGTTTGCACAAAGCATTTCAGCACTTGACATAATTTTCTCTTGGTGGAGGGGAGAGAGTAGGGGGGATTATCTTCAGTCCTTAGCACCTCTTTCATAGGGTAGTTTCTTGTGAATTTTGTCATTGACACAATCTTAAGACAGAAAGATTCTTTTGTTCCCTTTGAGGGATATCTGGATCCTGACAATGAAAGGGGCAGACAATTTGTGGTATAAATGTGACTGCCTTTTTCTTTGTTGATGCTGCTTTTGGGGCTTTGCTGAAATACTACAAATTTCTGTAGAGAAAATAAATTTAAGCTTCATATGACTTTAAACTTCATCTGACATAGATCTGTTTTCTTCATTTCTTGGCTAAGATTATCCTGTGTCTTGAGTAATTTATAAACTTCTGGTGAATCTGAAAACAAAGTGAAATGAAAAAAAAAAATTGCCTTGCATTAATGTCTGATAGGAAAACAAAATGGTTCATAGCTATTCTATAGATTTGTCTTACAGTAATTTTTTATAGTCTTCCTCCCATGTCCATGACACAACTTAGTTTGTTTAAGCTTATATGTTAAGTTTATTTGAAGATACTTTTAAAAAGCTCTTCTGTTGTTTGCTTCCCTGTTATTTAAGATTATGGCAGAGTTACATAGTAAAATGCTTTCCATTAAGTGGTAGATTAGTCTTGGTTAACAGCCAACCTCACAACCTGCTGTTCAGTCACTCCCACTCCTACAGGAAAAAGGACAGGAATGAGAAGGCTCCTGGTTTGAGATAAATACAGAGACTTTGCTTACTCTATTGGGTGTAGGTTGACAAGTCTGGCAGTGAGGAGGGCTGCAGGGGTGTTGTCTATGAGAAAAGGTAAGGGGCTGCTCTGTGCTGGACACAGCCAGTTCCAAACATCTCTACAACAAACCCACTGCAGCCAAAGCGGAGCCCATCAATGAGAAAACATATCTAAGAAAGGGTAAAACATTCCAAAGGAAGTGTAGGGAATGGGGAAAAAAAGCATGAGAAACAATCCTATGTCAGAGAAGCAGCAGGAGGAGGAGGTGCTCCAGGTTCTCACCAGTCCCCAGGCAGAGCTCCATGGACTCCAGCTGGTCATTGACACAGAGGGCAAAAACCCTCCTCATCTCCCCTGTCAGTCCTTCCTAAAGAGCCCGTATTCTTCCATTCCAACACTCCAGTTATAAAAGCCAGGCCAATATGTCTCCATGATGGCAATAAGATCATAGTCATACAGTCATGTGCACGTCTCTAACTCCTCTTGTTTATTAGTGATGCTACATGAATTTGCAAAGAGACATTTAAATTGGGCTCCTGGTCAATCTGACTTACTGACTAGAATTTGTTTGTGCTGCTCTTCAGGTGCTCTTCTGCTGACCTGTGATCCTTTTCCAGGCTCTGGGCATCTATTGCTGGCACTGTCATCAAACTGGTAGTAGTGGGATGGATTGATGTTCCCCTCCCCCATTCCTACTGCAACTAGGACACTGACACATGAGGCTGCTTAAAGGAACCATTTTTCTGAGGCATTTTAGAAGAACAAAAACAAGAAAGGAGTTCTAGCTTCACAAGATTAAAAGCTGACATTCTACAGCTTTGAACTCCAAGAACTGAAGTGAAATGATAAATTTTACCCAGCAGCAGGACATTCTCATGAAGACTACTATTTTAATTAGCAACAGTCAAATAAACTTAATAATTTAAAAAATATCTTTGATAAGGAAAATAGAGTACCCACATTTAGTCCAGAATTATGCCACTTTTCTTCTGTTAGCCATAATGTTAGCAGACTACGTTTTAGAGTTCATCAGTTCATTCTTCACGATATGAAATTTTCTCAGCTATGCATTAGAGGAAAAAAAAGTTACGAGAGAAAGGCTAAAACATAGAATAAAGAAAATGGGAAAAGATGTTTCCTTTTATACTGCATTCACTCTGTCACAATCGTCTTTATTAGTAGCTGAAGACTGAGGTGTAAGGATAAACAGTACCTCTCCCATCTTGTCTTCTTTATTGGTTCTGTATTTGGAGACTTTCTCTATTTTCTGCAGTGGATTACTGTAGGATTTTAGTCAGTCCTTAAATGAAACAGAATTTGTTTACTGTGATTTATATCATCTTAAAAAAGGCATCTTAAGTCTGAGAGAAACAGACAATTTTAGATGCCAGAGTGTTTTTGTCATACCTTAACTAAGGAGAAAAATTCAGTTTGATGACAACCCTTAGTCAAAAGCTAATAAAAATTTTTCCTGAAGATATCTTCTGAATGATGTAGTGAGTTGCATTAACTAGTTAAATAAAAAGTTTAAAAGTTCAGGATAGATAATTACATACAATTGCAATGCCTTTTCTGTGTTTAAAAGTGTAGAGAATAACAGATTTTATTACACTGTCAGAGGGACACAACATTTCATTAAAAGTAGGACTCTAAACAACTTTGTACCTTTTCAAAGAATCCAGTAGTTGTATTTCACTTAGGCAGCTGGGCAAAGAACCCTCAGGAGTCTTATTTTGTCTGAACACATTATTTACTACCATAAATAGATTAATGTCTACCTTAATTTTAAAATACTGCAGTTTTCTGCCACTGAAACGACTGAGGAAAATTATCAAATCCTTGCTGTGCAGAAGTATAACAAAAGAACCATTATCCTCATGAAATAAAAAGTCCTTTTCTTCTTCTCTACAAAGTTCTTTCGAAATTTAAGTTCATTATGACCACATTTGGCACTTCAGTTAAAAGTCCTGGAGTATGGTCAGAAGATTATTGCATTCCATTTGTTCTCTATGTAAATCTGAAACACATCTGCAAAATTCAGTAGCTTCTGAGTCATTTTCTCCTTGGCAGAGAGCAAGTAGATCTTTTTATTTACCTACATACTCATCCATTTTGCATTTTACTTCCATGATCTTTTTTCTCAACTCAGCTATATTTTCCTCTGTGAATACAAACGTAGTTTATTAGTTGAATTCATGAAGTACTAGTCATCCTTCTTAGAAAAAATTAAGACTCTTATAATTTGTATTAAATACTTTTATTTATATTCAGCTAAAGTTTTCAGTTTGACTAGAGATGAAAAACCATAAGCAAAGCCACAACTGCACTTTAAATAAAAGGAGACAGGCTGTGGGAAAAATTGCCATGTGCTATTAAGAAAGAGTATCTTAGTTAAGGCTGGAGTATCCAGGTATTTTTTCTACCCTTGCGTTTGTTGATTTTTGTTGGTTGTTCATTGTTTTGTGGGTTTTTTTTTTCCGTATCCGCATCTGAACCGGACTGGGGAACTGAACCAGACAAAGGAGAAAAGAAAAAAAAAAAAAAGACAAATGGTCAGATTTTTACTGCTTTGTCAGTTTCCTGATCTAGTTCAGTATGTGCTTGCACAAAAACTTTTGCTGGAAGAGTGGAAGATGCATTAGAAGGGCAAGAACAAGCAGCCAGTAGAAAACAAAAGGCTTTGATCCATAAAATCACTATTACCACCAAAGACCTTCATGTGGAGCTGTACCATCAATACAGGCATTGGGCATTGCTGTATTTTTATCACAAGCCCAGAGACAATTAATGACTCAACACTATTCTCTTTGCTAACTTGCAGTTTGTTCTAAATTAAATGCACTTTTGTTTAAATTGGTGAATTTACAGCATAATTTGAACTTGAAACAAGTCTAATCTGTAACCAGATTGATTTGCTGCTTCTGTTTCAGTTCTGGAGAGGAACTTCTGTGTTGGCAGCTAGTCTATTTTTCCCACCTATATCCATCTAATAAAATTAGAATTTCTTCCTATTTATGAAAGAAAAAAATTCTCTTTTCAGAATTTCTATGCTCAGAGGCACCTTAGGAGCTTCTAAAGTAAAATGTATTCTTGTTTAGCAATTAAAAAGCTAGATAACATTTAGTTCTTGATAACAGTAAATATTTAAAAACAAGTAAAAAAATATGCAAACTATCACAGCCTGTACAGCCACAACTAAAATAAATTCAATCACAAAGTTGGGACTGATATCAGTAACCTCATTTAAACATTCACATTTATTTATGTCCTAGGTTTGGCTGGAATAGAGTTAATTTTCTTTCTAGTATCTGGTGCAGTGCTGTGTTTTGGATTTAGTATAAGAATAATGTTGATACCACACTGATGTTTTAGTCGTTGCTAAGTAGCACTTATCCTAAATTAAGGATTTTTCAGTTTCCCATGCTCTCCAGTGATCAGAAGCATAAGAAGCTGGGAGGGATCATGGCTAGGACAGCTGATCCGAACTAGTCAAAGGGATATTCCCTACCATAGACTGTCATGCTCAGGCTGGGAGGAGTTGTCTAGGAGGGGCTGTCACTGCTCAGGCATTGGTCAGCAGGTAGTGAGCAATTGCACTGTGCATCACTTGTCTTTTCTTGGATTTTATTTATATCTCTTTTTGTTATGTTCCTTTTCATTGCAATTATTATCATTACATTTGATTTTATTGTAGTTACTAAACTGTTCTTATCTCAGCAAATGAGATTTACTTTCTTTTTTTTCTTAATTCTCCTCCCTTCGTGGGAGGAGGAGTGAATTAGCAGCTGCATGGTGCTTAATTGCTGGCTGAGGTTGAAATACAACAATTTATATATACATATTCTAAAATATATGGGTATATATAAGAAATATATATCAATATTACTTTATATGCACATTTTTTCAGATGGTAGTTTCTCTTTTTTTGTAGTAATAAAAAAAATAATTCTTTTGTACAGCAAGTGCATCCTGCAAAGGTTCTATAGATAAAAACCTTTATTTTTAAATGATGACTAGAAAATTATTAAGAATGCCTAATATCTTTAGACATAATAATCTGTCTGGTATTAAATGCAGTGCTTCATGAAAGTTACTTTCTCAACCTAATGTCAGGTCTTGAAACTCCCACAATAGTGATTTTTGCACTTACAGCTTGTTTATGTGTCTGTATGTGCATGAGCACCTGAATGACAACATAGAGCTTTTACTGTTCCCTAAAGATTAGAAATTATTCCAATTTTATAATTATGATTTATTTAAACTAATATATGTCACTATTACAACAGAGAGGGCAGAGATTTATCTCAAAATTACAAACATATATTCTATATTCTTCTTAATTTTTATTAATTGACAATGAGAAGTGGTCAGAGACCTAGGAAAGTTCTGAAAAGATCTTCAGGTAGCCAATGGGACATCAGTGCTATGCTGTGAGTCATGATAAGCCTGCTCCAAATAACCAAATATATTTGATATTCAAAAACCTTAAACTTAAAATCTTTGTCTTTAGTCCTCTTTTAATTCTATACTTTCTGGATCGATCCCTAATGCTTCTCTATTCATTTTTTGAGGTACTCTAAAATTCTAATAGAAGAAAAAAAATGTGTATCTGAAATACCGAAAATCTATTGTCATTCTAGCAAAGAGATTAAAAAAATTGTCCTAAGTGAAACTAAGGGCTTTAGGTACTTTTTTTATTAAATAGCAACTGGGAAATACATGCATGGTACAGGTCTCAAACTCATCCAAGGTGTAAGTCTATTCAGTAGAACAGATAGGCACAAGAAGTGAATAATGCATATACTGTAATATATTTAGAGAAATATGGTTACATGTAAAAATCTTCCATCCAGTTTCTGCATTTTCTATCTACCACAGTGTCCCCCCAAGCAGACAGATCTAATCTCAACAAAGAACAATTTCACAGAGTAATAGAAGGCAGCATAAAATTTCATAACAAAAACGTTCAAGCAACAAGAACTCCTAACAATTACATACTTCTGTTAGGTTTTTTATTCAAAACCTCCAAAATCTTACTGAACACTAAGCAGTCTCATAAAATGAAATTTAACTGAAATAAAATAATTATTTCCATATATTGTTGCCTTAGATTTTGGGGTGTTCTCCAGATCATAACTCACACTTTCAAACTGATTTTCAGTATCTTTATGAATACTATCACACATTTTACATGTCAGCATAGAACATTTCCTTGATGCCTTACCACCTAGAGACAAATGTATGTTTTCTTTAGCTCTTGAAACAACTTTTGTTTGGTTTTTTTTTCTGAACATTAACTTTTTATATAAATTATCAGGCATATTAGTCTGTGTTTAAATCATGAGACTAATATGAATAGTGTCAGTGAATATAATAACCTGTAGGCTCCTAAAAATTATCAAAACTGAATATAGATTCTGTCATACTTAATTAAGGATAGATGAAACACAGCCTTTTAGGGAGACTATTACAGAATCAACAGTGTACTTACTAAAATATCATTTTTTTTTATCAGAGGAGTTATAAAAAATCTTATTTGCAAGTATTTATCCACCAAAATCTAAATTATTTATGTTTTCCTTATGCATATACTAGCTTTTTCACATAATTTTTGGTAAGTCTCTACTATTCACAAAATAATAAAAAGAAAAGTATTTAATAAACCTGGGAAGCAACACTGTCAACTTTCAATATGGGAATTCAGACATTTTAGTACTATACTCTCAGTCATTGTAGAAAGGTCACCCCAGATGGTGCAGATGACGCACATGGCAAACAGGAAGGCAGGCAGAACGCGTGTTTGAAGATAAGAGAAATAACACTTCATCAGTAAGCCTGAGTGTTGTAAAAAAGAAAACCTTAAAAAATTATTATGCTAGACCATTATGTAGCAAAACCATTGCCTGGTAGGCTGCTTTCTTGTTTCGGCTATAGAAGCTGTATTAGTTCAAAGATGGCTTTACACAAGGGTTAAAAAGAGAGGAAATGCAGTAACTTTGCTACAAACTGACCATTAGTGGAGGTAATTGGCTGAGTGGGATATTACAGAGTAATGGCCAAGGTGAAAATGTAACAGCTGTGTTTTGTTTTGATTGGAGGAGGACCTGGAATGTAAATACATAAATATTACTCACTACATTTCTGTTAAACCCTAATGTAAGATATACAGGTGCCCTAGAGCCTTATAACCATCTGGGTACTATGTTGGCTTGACAGGCTATGGACAGAAACAACAGACCTGCCAAGAAAAATAACTGAAAGCAATCTGTGTTTCACCAGCCTGAGAAAATAGCATAGCTTATTTTTCAAGTGCAATCCTCAGTTCATGATAACATTCTGTTGCTTAACAATATTATCTGACTCCCTGTAAAGCAACCAATTAAAGAAACTAGTTAGCAGCCTTGTGTACATCCGCTCCAGGCAGCAATTTGTCCTAGAAATCAGACAGAAACTGATGTAAACTGATATGTGCACAACTGTGTCTCTTTAATCTCTGATTATTCTTTCTACTCTCCCTCCCCTGTCTCTAAAGATCAGGTGCAGCTTGGTCACCATTTTTATTTTTTCCTCTGACTCAAATGCACCTCTCCAAATTGTTTCCACTTTCAGGAATGGAGTATGTGCCTTAAGGCTGTTATCTTAATTCTTGACTGGTACAAACTGCCATAGTAACACCAGTTTAGAGCTTGCTCTTCTGTCTTTCTCTTGCCAGTCTCTGTATGATTTTTTACTGTTATGACCCTTCTGTCATTTCATTTCTGCTATGATGAAATTCAAGTATCTTTTCTGAAGGACATTTTACCTCTGCAAGCAACACAAGCTCAGGTTTTTTGGGCCCTGTAATAATGTACATTATTATTAATTACGCTTTAAATAATACTGTCTGCATCTTGATCCTTATGAACATTCGGGAAAATTAGGTCCCTTCCTAAAAACTATTTTAAAAATATAAATCTTACAGATATTTCAGAAAAGAATATCTGTCTTTATATAGGGGAGAGAAGCAGCCCATTAAAAAGACAGTGACCAGACATCTTTTAGAATTATAGCTAATTCCACCATGTATAAAGAGAAAGGAATTTAATTTTTCTTGGACACAATTTAAATGCAAAATATAAATATTTGAAATTTAGTAATAAATGTTTTCAGGCTCACCTATGAGTATTTTTAGCATTTTCACTACAAGATTTTGTCATGCTTCAATAAGAATTTGGGTAATAAAGATTTGAGAGTATCTCTGCATTATGTAGTAATATTCAGAGTCCTGATAAATTAAGTCAATGTGAATTATTCCAGTCCATTCCATAGATCAAGCCCAAGGCTCTGTTTACTCATGTTTCTGAAAATTAGATACGATTTATAACAATGTCATTCCTTTCATATTGTCAAAGTTCCTTTTTTATGTTCACTGCATTCTACTTTGTATCTTCCTTCCTAATGTTAGCACAACATTACTTTTCCTTTTTGTATGCAGTTCAAGTGGAGTGAAAAAAAGAGCACCTGCAAAGAATGAAGCAAACATGTTCTGAGAGCTGGAGCAGTACAGATGCACAGGAAAGAAATTAAGACTTTACAGTCCACATTAAATATATAATGAATAACATGATGACAAAATATAGACCTGCTCTAAAATTTCCTTTTCAAAGATACATAATAGCATTATCTTTTCATATCTGAAATAGCAAAGGGGAAAATAAGTTGATTTCTCTACTGGATGGATACAGTACATCTTCCAATTCTATTATTTTTTGCAGTTCATGTTCTAATCATGCTTAAAGGGAGCCTATTCATCTTTCCAGTAGTCATTTTTCTCTACTGTGTCTACCTTTGTATCTCTTGTCTAACACTGCTTTTCAAGACTAGCCACTGCATTATCTTTTCTTCATCCTATTGACAGCTTGTCATACTGTAGTCCTGTAGGAAATTTTCATTTGTTCTCTTTATTTTTCTTTCCCTACCACTTCCCCCACACCCTCCCCCCCCTCCATTATTACAATGGGTCTACTTTTATTTTTTGCCTGTGTTTTGTGTATATTTTACTTAATTTTTGTTATTATCTTTTATTACTTTCGGTTTGATGACAGAATGCAGTCAGCAAATTTCCAATTGCATTTTCTTGGATTCCTAAGCATATGTACAGTTGCCACTGAATGAAGCACATTATACCAGGAAACAACTTTTTTCTCCTGTTTCCCCTCATTTTCATCTCCCCTTCAGTATTGATACACTTTTAAAAATGTTTTGTTTAGGTCTAATTTGGTTGAGGCTATATAACTTCTGTATTATAAGATACAAACCAGTTTTTACACATATTAGAAATTTATAACACTGTAAATGTATATGGGATGGAATATAAAGGGAGCCTTATGATGCATATTGGGCTGGAATACCTTGCTGGTCAGTGTTAGGGTCACCTGTCTTGTCTGCTCCTCCCTGCAGGTGCAGCCTTTCACTTTCCTGCACACCACCCCCCCCAGTGTGGTACACAAGATCCAGCAGTGGCCTTGGTCTGCACACCAATCCTTGTTAGTAACTCTAAACATGGGGTGTTATCACTGCTAGCAGCAGACACTGTGAAAACAGGCTGCTAGCTTCAGACAGTGCAGTTAAGAAGAACTGAGACGAAAAGTAAAATCACTGAACAGAATTAGTTCTATTCCCACTCAAACCAGGACATAAGTAGAAACAACTATCTAAAAAGCAAGACTTTTAAAGACACATAGCAAGGGATTTTATTGTCATTCTTTGTACTGTCTATCTGCTGGCCTCCTTAACTTGGTTTTAAATAATTTTAATGTGCTTTAAAAATTTATGTTTGAAAGTGATAAGCAGCTTTCCAGAGGGTTTACTGATGAGTTATCTCTACTGACAATAGTATATCTGTTGGTGTCGCAGTACTATTTGCAGGTTCCATCAAAAATCACATCTGAATTAGACCTTATATCAATATATAGGGTGACACTTTCTCTTAAAAATTTTGCAATTCTTTATATAAAAAAAAACCCCCTAACTTCCTCAAGCTTAGCAGCCTGAAATGTGCAATTCCTTACCTTATATTAATTTAGATCAAATATCACAGGTATCACAGGGTGTCAGGTGTTGGAAGGGACCTTGGAGATCATCAAGTCCAACACCCCTGCCAGAGCAGGATCATATAATCTAGCACAGGTCACAGAGGAATGCATCCAGGAGGGTTCTGAAAATCTCCAGAGAATCCACAACCTCTCTGGGGAGCCTGTTTGAGTGTTCTGTGACCCTTACAGTAAAGAAGTTCCTCCTCATGTTAAGGTGGAATCTCTTGTGCTCCAGCTTACATCCATTCCTCCTTGTCCTGTCACAGTGCACGAGTGAGAAGAGGCTGTCCCTTTCCTTTCCTCTTGACACTCAGACCTCATATATTTATAAACATTTATCAAATCCCCTCTCAGTCTTCTCCAGAGTAAAGAGCCCCAGGTGTCAGCCTTTCCTCATAAGGCATGTGTTCCAGTCCCTTCATCATCCTTGTAGCCCTCCGTTGGACTCTCTTGAGCAGATCCCTGTCTCTCTTGAACTGGGGAGCCCAGAACTGGATGCAATACTCCAGGTGAGGTCTCACCAGTGCACAGTAGAAGGGGAGCAGAATCTCCCCCATCTTATTCTTCCCCAGATGCAGGACTCTGCACTTATCCTTGTTAAACCTCATTAGCTTCTGTTCTGCCCAGCTCTCCAGTCTGTCCAAGTCTCGCTGGATGGCCGCACAACCTTCAGGGGTATCTGCCAATCCTCACAGTTTTGTGTCATCAGCAAACTTAGTGAGAGGACACTCTGTCCCATCATCAATGTCATTGATAAAGATGTTGATCAGGACCGGGCCCAGAACTGATGCCTGGGCTACTCCACTAGTCACAGCTCTCCAGCTGGACTTGGCACCGTTGACCACCACTCTCTGGACTCTATTGTCCAATCAGTTACTAATCCATCTTACTATCTGCTCTTCTATCCCATACTTCCTGAGTTTCTCCACAAGGATGTTATGGGAGAC